>MNCI01001868.1:716551-746370 GCA_015680685.1 Gnetum montanum
TGTGGGAGAGTGGTGGGGGGGGGGGGGGGGGGGGGGGGTGCCTCTCCCATGCTGTCCTAGGCAATAAAGTTGCATGCCACTCGATCCCTGGTCGTCATTGAAAATGATTCCGCGATAGCTTTTGGGGGGTCTTGAGATCGGGTGGTATGAAAGACTTGGTAGATCCATGGCTTGGAAATCTAGCTACGATCTTGTAGTACCCAGACTCCATTCTCATGGACTACCAAGAATTTTGCAAAATGCTACAAGCAGGCTATGAAGAAGGCATGGTGCACATTGAAGTGGGACTCAAGCTTCCCACGGAGCTTGACCATTTCAGCCTGCATGCCTTTGCAAAGATGTTTAGCCTAATTGTAATGGGTTCCCTCTTCCATCACATCCCTCATTATTTGAACTTGCTCAATTCCAATGATTTTTCCTTAGGATAATAGCTTGGGGAAGGCACGGGCATGGAAGATAGGGTAAACTGTTTTGGCCACCCATAGCCTCACCTTCTTAATGTAGATTCCCTTTTAGTCCTTTACCACCCCTAGCCACTCCTCAATGTCCCCTTGATGGTTTGCATCTTTCTTAGATTTTTTTCCCACGGGAAGACCATTAGAAGGGACGCCAAAAAGATCTGCAAACAATTGGTCGTTGATTTTAAACACCATGTGCACACCGTGAACTCGTGTGTGGAAGCTGTTCACTTTTTTGGAGAAGTAGTCAGCTAGGAAAAGCATTTCAGCAGGTGGGACGTTCAGGTTAATGGCCAAAGACAAGTCCATAAGCCCAGTCTCTTGAAAGTTGTGGACAAGTGTGGTTAAGGCCCCATTGCAGAGCCAACATTGGGTCTCCTCAACCTCCCTGTACTTGAAAAAGAGGTTGGCTTCATTGCACCCAGAGGTGATCACAATCACCTCTTGAGATTTCTTCGCCACTGAAATGATTTGCAAAAGAAAAATTGGGTTAGCAAAAAAGTGAACATCATTTGAACATGTAACAGTGAATTCACACTTTAGTGTACCAGGTTTAAATGATGTGGAAAATGGTGGGAGATCCACCAACAAGTCTTCAATGGTGAGCAGCCTGAGGGATGCCCATTCTCTATCCAACCAACTAGCTTCTTTACACTTTTCATAAAATTGGGAATATTGAGTCGAATAGGTTCTGAACTCACCTCCAAATTGGCCTATTACGTCGGCGCGCACATTCCTAGTAGAGGAAAACTCCCGCAGGGCCATTTGTGCCAACGCTAAGGTGTCTATATCACCATGGAGACTGCTTCTATCAATAAAAAGCCTAGCAACATACTATATATATATATATACACACTATTAATATTTGTGTCTAGCGTAGCATGGATCACACAACACGATAAAATACCTTCATAGAACTCACCCGCTGGCATAATAAATGGTTCCAGGTGGGTTCTGAAAGCAGGTGCCCATGTGACGGGCAACGAACAATGTGTTGTGTAAGTGATAGCACTTATACTTAGGCATCTCCTAGATCCAACTTAATCATCTCAAGCTTTTTGGGCGTTGGTTGGAATCTTCTCCCCGATCGCCCTCGATTGACCCATCAGTCAAAAATTTTAGAATGCCCCAATTTGCCCCAGGCAATAGGGTTTTTGTGATTGCGACTATTGTATCCACTGATAAGTGTGACCAAACAATCACACTAAAATGGTGTTGTAGGAATTGTAGGAAGTCCTGTGCGCCCTCCCTAAACTAGACCGTCTGCTGCCCCACACGTGCATGGGGAGAAGGGACATTGGCCACTAGTTCGTTAAGGCAACACAGGACTCCCACAATCTCTAGGATAATCAAAATGGACTTCAACATGATCCTACATAATAAAGCATGAAACATTAGCATTGTGTATGAGTGAGGTTTACATGTAGCATAGCATAACCCTCTAATTACATATAGTGTAGCATGACACTTCCTTTGCATATAGTGTATCATGACCCCAAACCTCTCTTAAAAAAAACAAAATAGAACAAAATAAAAATAATAGGTAGCGTAGCAACATAATATTTGCAACATAGCATAGTCATCAAGCCTCGCATAATGCAACAACACTTAAATGCAAATGCATGACTCGCCACATAGTAAACTTAACAAAAACAAATCCAACAACGTAGTGGTATTGTAGATTCAACAACGTAGCAATGCGATAAACCAAAACAAACAAAAACCTTACGACATACTGGCATAGCATAATAAAAATATTACAAAGTTCAGAAAAAAAAAAGAATTCACTGTGTTGCAGTCATCCCAACCATACGTCTGCCGTACAAAATAACTCGCGCTACACTACGTTAAACACGTGTTGCGCTATCAAATCTCGCAAATGGCCAAACCCTCCTAAGGGCAACATGCCACGCTAACCATGCACTAAGCTGTGCAGAGTCACCCAAACCCCAACAACAAAGTAGTCGCAACAATGGCGGTCGAGGTGATACTGCATGCAATTGCAGCATAATGTCTGAACAGCTGCTATGACCAACCAACAACAGCAGTGACGTAGTAGCCAAAACAGCAACCAAAATAGTGGCAAAAGATGTAGATTTCATCAATAATGATTATTGTAGTCTGAAAAACAAGGGCGGCGTAACAACTTATTGAGTAGACGAAGCCTCCTCTCGCACTTCAACACGTGCCTAGGATAGGCATCCCAAAGTGTCCTTTACCTTGTTCACGTTAGCGAGTCCTCAATGCTTACATTCGCCTTTAGGTGCCATTGTTTCACTTGCAAATGCTATCAGCTACTACGCTACATTGCTTTGCTTTCTCTCGACATGACAGTGCTATGCTCTAGATGTGGGCTCTGCTCTCTGACAACGAAAACAACAAGTTTACCAGGGGTTAATCCCTATTTATAGCCAACGTGGTGAAAAGAACTTACCATTTTCACACCCCGAGTAATGTGGGATGCCCTGTATAACATAGTACTATTATGTCATAATCATGATACAGTGTAGCATTATTGTTTGCAAATAGGTGGCTCCAACCAAAAATTTTGTCCCACCTTGAATTAGCAACCTACCTTTACAAAGTTTACATGCCACGGTCCACAAAGACCTTAAACTAGTGACCTTAGTTCTCGAACTCCACCCATTAATAGTCTACTAAGACCTTAAACTAGCAACCTTGATTTACATTTTGATGCACACTGTAGCATGAGTATGGTCCACCATGACCTTAAACTGGAAACCTTAGTATCCATTTCATATTTTAAACTAGATTTCGCAATGTTACAGTCCACCATGACCTTAAACTATCAAAGTTAATGTCCCTTCCATGTTCAAACTCATTCACGGTCCACTAAGACCTTAAAATGGTTGCTTGCGAACTTGGCCAAATAGTTGACAATCATTTCATGTTTCATTGTTGCTTTGCAAATATTTATTACGTGTTATTGCTACAAACATGTATCACTTGACTTGGCTTTTTCTTATTGTGGCAAGTTGAACAAAATGGCCATGCAACATGATCTACATTAACTTTTAACCTTGACAGGTCCTCATGGCAAGCTTGCAAGACATTTGAACTTCGAGTCGATAGACTAGGATTCATCCATTGATAACATTGTAGTGTCCTTGGGAACATCCCTAAATTGGCCTAAACATTTGGTCCAAGCCTTAGACTTAGAGGCTGGGGATGTGACCGAAGACCCTCTCACTAAAATACCTATAATAACATCCAGGGGGAAATAAAGACACTAAAACTTAGCTCCCTCCTAGACCAACAAATACAAAAGGATGTATCCAAAGTCCTTCAAGACAATGCCAAAGTATTTGCATGGTCCTATAATGACATGTCAGGCTTATATCCATGGCTAATACAACATAACATTATCTTGGACCCACGTACCAAATCGGTTAAACAAAAGGCTTAGAAAATTAAACCAGAAATCGCACTAGCTGTACGTGATGAAATTACCAAGATATACCAAGCAGGCCTCATTCGCGCGGTTGACTACTTGGAGTGGGTACCAAATATCGTTGTAGTCTCTAAGAAAATGTGAGGAACACGAATTTGTATAGACTTTTAGGATCTAAATAAAGCAACGATTAAAGATGATTTCCCACTACCAAGTATTGATTAACTTATTGACACTACGGCTGGTCATGCTTTATTATCCTTTATGGATGGGTTCTTGGGTTACAATCAAATTTGCATTAATCCAGAGCATTAGTTGACGACTGCTTTCATGATCCCTTGGGGTATCTTTTTTTACACTACGATGCCCTTTGGTCTCAAAAATGCTAGAGCAACCTATCAATGAGTCATGATGTACATATTTAGCAACTACCTCCTAGAGAGACTAAACTATTATGTGGATGACATAGCAGTCAAGTCTAAGATGGCTATTGATCATCCCAACAATCTAGAGGTAGTCCTCAAGCGTTGTCATAAGCATGACTTGCGTCTCAATCCAAAGAAATGTGTTTTCAATGTAAAAATCGGATGCATGCTCGGGTTTGTAGTATCGGAGGTTGGAATACAAGTGAACTCTAAAAAAGTTAAGTCCATTGTTAACCTAGCACCCCTTACCAACCTTAAAGAATTACATGGGTTGCAAGGTAGAATACAGTTTATCAGAAGGCTTATAGTAAGGTTGACCGATAAGTTACACCCCATGCAACACTTACTAAAGAAGGGGATTAACTTCAAGTGAACAACACAGTGTCAACAAGCCTTCGATGAATTAAAGAAAGAGTTTTTACACCTCCCAACTGTTTACCCACCACAGAGGGATACGCCTTTCTACATCTACCTTGCCATCTCAGACACGTCTATTGCAACACTGTTATGCCAGAAAAGAGAGGATGGCTCTGAAATCCTAGTTTATTACCTGAGCCATGCATTAATAGCCTACGAAGCAAAATACAATGAAGTGGAAAGGAATTGTCTCTCCCTAGTATTTGCGCTAAAAAAGTGGAGACACTACCTATTCCGTAGTTAGGTTAACATTATATGTAAGAGCAATTTACTTCAGGTTATCATGAACAACTTATACGAGAGTAGCAGGATAGCTCGATGGAAAGCTATAATGGTGGAATTTGATTTACACTATGTAGCCCAATTGTTAATGAAAGGACAAGCGATAGCTATGCAGCTTACAACCTCACCTATTGATGATCAAGCAACCATAGAATTGGAATTCCCCAATGAACATGTTAATAGTGTCAACCCTGTGCCATTACATTTTGAGGCCACTTTGCATTTCGACGGCTCCTCAACCATGCGAGGTGTTAGTGCTGTTGCCATCATTACATTCCCCTCGGGGGACATTCAACCTTTTTCTTACCATTTCACATTCCTTTATACAACAATGTAGCTAAGCATGAAGGACTCCTTAAGGGCCTTTTAGTAGCCCAACAATTAAAGATCCAACATTTGGCAGTTCAAGGCGATTCCCAACTTGTTGTCAACCAAATCACTGAAAGTTATGCCTGTAAGGCTTCACACTTATAACCTTATTGTGATTTGGCCAGAAACTTGTTGAAACAATTCACAATGATAGATATCCAACATGTGCCATGCAGCGAGAACATTGTAGCAGATGCCTTAGCCACACTAGTGTTAAACGTGCCACCACACTTGTTTGCAACTTTACCTGCTTCGATAATAGAATGCATAGATCCTATCACACAAGTAGTAGACATCACCTCCGTAAGCACTATCGATGCTCAAGAATGGTATGCTAACGTTAAGGCCTACTTGCAACATGGCGAACCCCCACACGGCTTGACATCCACCCAAAAGGATGCAATTTGAAAACGAGCATGGCAGTATGTTCTTGTAGGAGATAATACCTTATGCAAACACTCCTTTGATGAGATATTGTTAACTTGTGTTGGTGGGGAAGAGGCACAGAAAATTGTTAAAGAAGTCCATGAAGGACTATGTGGAGGACACATAGCTCCCAGGGCCATGGTAGCTTAAATTAGATGCCTAGGGTATTACTGGCCTTGCATGGAATGAGATTTCTTTGCTAAATTTAGGATGTGTGATACATGCCAACATCATGAAAATCTTGTACATGTTTCACCTACTGAGTTGCACCCTACATAGATCACGTGGACATTCCAATGATGGGGACTAGATATCATAGGACCCATAACACCTAAGTCTTTTGTAGGACATAGCTTCATCATCACTACCATCGAGTACTTTACAAAGTGGGTAGAGGCTATCGCCCTTAGGAAACAGGTTTACCACTTTATCTTAGACAACATCGTAACAAGGGTTGGTCTTCCCATGACTATTGTGATGGACAATGGGCCATATTTTAGTAGTGCGAAAACCAAAACCTTTTGTAGCAACCTTGGCATCAAGAAATTATTTTCATCGCCATACTACTCGTAGGCAAACGGTCAGGCGGAGGCAACAAACAAGGCCATCATCAACTTTCTTAAAAGGATGCTTAGTAGTAGCAAGAGGTGATGGCATGAGAAAATCCTATATGTGCTATGGGCCTACCGTACGACGTGTAAAATGACTACAGGTAAGACTTCCTATAGCCTAGTTTACGAATTTGAAGTAGTGTTACCCATTGAATTGTAGCTACCATCACTACGGATGATCCTTTCAAGCATCGTGAATGAAGCCTAGAATAATGAGTCAAGGATCATCAACCTTGACTCCCTAGAGGAAGAGCATGCACAAACACTGGGTCGTATTGAATGGTATCAAAACAAGTAGTGGTAAAAGCATCATGCCAACCTACATCGACAACCAATAAAAAAGGGAGACCTAGTTCTCAAAGTTCCGTGAACATGAAAACAAGTTTTTGGCAAACTAGGAAGGCCCATTCATAGTTACAAAAGCCTATGAGAATGGAGTCTTCAAACTAGTAGACATGGATGATAGAGAGTTTGCAAATCCAGTGAACCACTTATACTTAAAGCCATACTATGTCTGATGCAAAGGCAAGGTAAGCATCCATAGTTCACTACGACTATAAATTGGCACAGATAGTCTACTATGACTATAAACTGGCACAGAACGTCTACTATGATGTTAAACTAGCATAGATGGTTTGCTACGACCTTAAATTGGCCCATCCATCATCTGCTATGACAATAAACTAGCATAGTAGTCTGCTAGGACCTTAAACTAGCACAACGGTCTACTAGGACCTTAAACTAGCATATTATGATCTACTGGGACCTTAAACCAGTACATCTGATGGTCTACCAAGACCTTAAACTAGGTTCGTGGCACAACGCTCTTAACCTGCATCCACAATTCTACAAACAAGCGAGCATGCACGGTGTTGACATGGGGTGGGGAGTTGCAGTTCCAGAACGTAGTTCATGAAGATAAGAGAACATCCTCTAGAACATATGCAACACCAGTACCCCTGGCATCTTGTTGATCCTCTAGAGATGTCATCTGACATCTTACTAACCTTTCAGAGCTACCACTACCATAGCCTGTCACCCTGGCAGTAGCTTCCATTGTCAGTGCTTGCTGCTGGAGTTCCAGCACTATTGTGGCCTAGCCATAAGGTCGCTATCCTCTAGCCCCCACCATCATTTGAGCTCAAAATATGTTCAACTATTAGACCTTTCACCTTACAACTCAAGTGCATGATATTTGCCTTGGGTGGGGACTCCTAAGCACTCGCATCGCCACAACTCCTAGTCCCCTCAGTGCTGGCCCCTTCAGCCTGCCGCTACCAGAGCCACTGTTGGCCTTCCTGCTTTAGATGTTGCATGCCTCAGAAATAGTGCCTACTACTTTAGTGATGTCTAAAGAAAGTAAGACCTTTTCCTAATTGCATTTCATGGTTACATTTCTCTGGTTTTCTTTCTATTGTGGTTGTAGGATATGGGCCAAGATGGCATTGGTCAGGGATGTGTTTCACCAAGAGGATAGGGCACTACATCGTTCCAAGGTGATCACTCTAACTAGCTTAGCTACTTGGGAGTGCACATCTTACCCTTCCTCTTAACCTTTGTCATCTCATTTCTTACACCTGCAGTTTCCCTTTTCACATCTCTTTTACAAGCTTTCTCGATGCATGTAAAGCCCTCCCATATGCTCAACCGCAAAGTCCATGACGTGTGTAACGTAGCTCACCGCATGGGAAGCATCTGTAGGCAGGTCAAAGCCCCATATGGATGTAACAAAACTCATTTTGGGGAGGAAACACCTGTCCTGCAACAACAAGGTTGTTTGCAAGAGAACATGGCTAAACAACAAAAGAAAATCGCAAAAGCATAATAGAGCAAAAGAGCTCAAAAAAAAAGAAAAAAGAAAAAGAGGAGCGTGTGCCCAAAAAAATGGCGCACCAACTTTTTCACAATGACCATCTCTAAGCATTCTAATGAAAGGTCAGAAGACAGCAAAAGAAAGATGTCCACATGTGCTAATTCCCTCATAAGCACTCCGACGAGGGACCGCGCTACGCTTCATTTTTCCTTTTCCTAAACTTGTCCCCTCAAGTCCATCCTTTCCCCCCCTTTTTCCTACACAACTATCTTGATACTCCCAAGCACAACAAAGTGATATCTGAGCGACCACCGAAGAGTGATACTAGTGTCTTGTCCTTCATGGTGTTTCATATTTTTTATTAACATCTATCGGGTGGATCCTCCAGATGTCGACAAAGAGGGACCAGTGAAACACCATAAAATTTCAGGACTCTCATGCTTCAGCAGGGTCTTAGAATTTGGGCAAGGACTTCCACAAGTGCAGTGTCATGATGGTTCAATAAAAAAATGTAGGCACTGAGGATGGACTGTCCAGTCTGGTAAGTTTTCTATCTCTAGAGCTAATAGGCCCATTGGACTCTTCGGTCTGCCCAACTGGACAATTGATCTAGCTAACAGTCTACCCAGAAACCATGATAGGAGTTGTCAAAAGTGTTTGGGATGAGCAAAATAGTTTGGAAAGTTTTCTAGTGAAGAAGTCTACTACGCTACGCTACACTGTGTAGCGTAGCAAGCCTTGAAAGATAACCACGCAAGCATCCAAAGTGCAAGTTGACAAAATGGTTGCAAGACAAGTCAGGATCCAGTCGGCCCAAGGTGCAATGCTATGCTATGTAGTGTAGCATAGTGTAACAAAGGCAGAGTAGAAAGGCCCATTTTTCCAAATTTCAACAAGAAAACGGCACTTTGGCAAGACTTCGGCCTCCAAAACTACCTGCCCCACTTAGCCCTCAGGCCACGAGCAAAGTTTCTTCCTAGAAAATGGTGAATTAAGCAAGGGAGCATCGTACGCTAGCTGCTACGCTGTGCTACGCTGTGCTACGCTACATAGCATAGCACATCGTAGCAACAATACAAAAACAAAAAACAAAAGTGTGCCAAACATGAATTCAGCAAGTCCGAAGGCTTCCTGGCATGAAGGAAAAAAGTTGCAATTGTTAGCATGACTAAGCCTCAAACAAATGCTTTTGAGCTCCTACGCAAATTTCAATCAAGACCAGTGGCTACGCTATGTTATGCTACGTAGCATAGCACAACGTAGCAAGAAGCTCCTTACGCTACGCCAATGTGCTCAACAACATGAGTAATGCAATATTGGTACGGAAGCATCAAGACGTCTTCGGGTAGCTCTAGAACTTGTTGGCAATAATCTTTCTCACTCTGGCATCTCCTTAGTGAAATCAACAATTTTACTTCATTTTTGCATACCCCTGGTTAGCTCCCAAAAAATTGTTGCTATGCTTGACCCTGCTTGTAAGAGCAGGGAAGACGTAGTCCTGGAGCATAGACTCCATTTTTCTCACATTGTTAGCACACTAGATTTCAGCACATGTAGTCCCAGCAGTATAGTCACAATGTAAAAAAGTTCACATCCAGCATCGCACACCTACACGGTACGAACATGATAGCACCTTGTGGGGTCTAGGACACATGGCATCCAGACCATATTTCTCTCCTACTCCTAGCCCTATAAATACCATGGCAAACAAAGCTCAAAGGGTTGGCTTTTTTGCGTTGGCTGTTTGGCTTTTTTGATTGGCTTTTTAGTGTAGTTGGCTTTTGGAGAGCGTCGTTGAACATAGTTGGCATTTTGAGCATTTTGGTTACCTTTGAGTCCTCTGGTTGGCTTCAAACATATCCCTTTTGTGAGTCAAGCATTTTGGCATCTTAGCAAATAGAGTAGAAAGCAGAAGACCTGTGACTATACTGTTCAGTGTAAGTAGTGTCTCTCAAGTGTTGCATAACGTATTGTACATCTTTCAACAAGGCAAAGAATCAAATTCACGACCTTTGGGGTGGTGCACTTTCTCACCCAAACTTGATTTGTTATTTCTTTACTATAATCATTGTTTTGTACTGTTTTCACTATTTTGCATTTATTGATCATAGATCTACTCTGCGTGTCTCGCTTCCAAAACCAGCATTTACAAAAAGGTTAAGATACACCTATTAAGTCCCTGTCTGATCGACCAGACCATTCAGGGCACCCCACTTCCGTTTCTCTCTTGCACGGCCCTCGCATGGTTCCGAGGTTAAACTGTTTGCCTGACAACCTCTCGGTGTTCTAGCCACCGATGTTTTTGATTGTTACAGGTAGTCTCCTTGATTAACCTCTTACAGAAAAATATGTGTTTAAGTTTAATGATAAATGCATGAAATCTTTTCTAAGACTAAAGATGCTATTAACAATGGTGCTAATCTTGAGAATCTCAGATGAAGAAATACCATTCAAAGTATCTATAGATGCTTGTGAAGTAGGAATTGATGTAGTTCTTTCATAAGAAAATAAAGTAGTATGTTTTAAGTCTCATAAATTACAAAGAGATAAGGTAAATTACTAAACCTATGATGTAGAATTGCTGCAATTGTTCATGCTTTAAAGGTTTATAGACACTATATTGGTGAGAAAATATTTGTAATAAAAAAAGATCATAAAAGCCTTGAAAATTTACAAAGATAATCCATCTTGAATACCCAACAATGAAGGTCAGTAGAATTACTAGCTAAAAATGATTACGAGATTAAATATATTCTAGAAAAACAAAGTGACTAATGTCCTTAGTCAAATGTTGAACCTAATGATTACTGTTGTGATAACCCCTATGAAAGAAGGGATCAAGGAATAGATAAAAGAAGATCCTTCAAGTGAATTTTAATTAATATTTATTTTGAGCCTCATTACCATCTTTTCCCATATGGTTTATTGATGAATGAACAAAGAGTATGTATATTAGAAGGAAATTAGAGACACAAGTTATTATCCCAAGCCCATGAAGTATCACATGTTAGACATTCTACATATATTATAACCTATGTGATGATACGTAAGTTTTATTTCTGGCTTGGAATAAAGAAGGATGTATCCATGTACATTAAAAATTGCCCAACCTACTAGAGAGTGAAGACCAAACAAAATAAACTAAGTGGATTATTACAACCTTCGGAGGTTTCAACATGGAAATGGAAAGATGCTACCATAGATTTCATTATGGGATTACTAGTAACCAAGAAAGAAAATGACTCAATCTTGGTGGTAGTTAATCACCTATCAAAGATGGCTCATTTCATAGCTTTGAAATCTACAAACATAGCGAAAGAGGTAGCATAAAAATTTATACAAGAAGTATTTTGGTTATAGCAGTGTCCAAAATCAAGCACCTTCAATAAAGATCCTAAGTTTATCTCTAAATTCTAATGAAAATTCCTCAAGAAACTTGAGATCCAATTAAAATTTAGCATTACATACCACCCAAAAATAGATAGCCAAACATGATGCATCAATTAAATATTGGAAGATATACTATGAAGCTACGTTAGAAGTAGACCAAAAACATGGGAGAATTATTTGCATATACCTAAATTTACCTACAATAATAATTATTAGGGATCCATACATCAGACAACATTTGAAGTTGTATATGGATGGAATTTCTGTACACAACTAACTTAGGTAGACCCAACCTTAAAAGTAGAGTCAAATGAAGAAGAAATGAAAATCATGAAAAATATCATTATAAGACTTAAATAAAATTTGCAAGTAGCCCAGGATATGTATAAGGGATATGCAGATCAACATCATCTTAAGAAGGAATTCCAAATCGAGGATCAAGTATTGCTAAGAGTAAAATCCACTAAGAGTTTCCTTAGCTAGGAAGATATACTAAATTAGCCCCAAGATACTATGGAACTTTTGAAGTTTCAAAAAGAATTGGTGAAATAGCCTATTGATTAAGTATTCTAGCAAATTTAAAGATTCATTTTGTTTTTCATGTAATGTTTCTCGAGAAATTTCATCAAAATGATGTGCCTTATGTGTTAGATTGAAATACCTTGCTCTTCAAATCTAATGCTAGCTTGGAGGTTAGACCAATCATAATTAAGGATCATAGAACAAAGAATCTTTGTAATAAAACCATTAGTGAAGTACTCATCCAATGCTCAAACTATGATTAACAAAATTGGAAAAATAGGAAGTTTATTCTCAACACCTACCATCAAATTTTTGATTATCATGATATTAAGTAATAAGTATATTTATTATTAAGTGATAGTAAGAAATTAATTCATAGTTTTTATATGTACAAATGATAATGAAGATAATAATGAAGCTAAGAATGAGGAGCATGGCGAGGATGCAATTGCTAAACAATTGAACATAGAGGAAGTGCTTGAAAATGAGCTAGATTCTTGAGGGGTAGATTATAATGTCCCGTTCCTTGTTAAGTGTAGAATTATATTATTAATAATGTAATTAGCCTTCAAAAGAAGGGATTCCTTAATATGAGTTGTAACTATTCATGATACCCCTTGGGGAAGGGTTTAACCTATGACATTTAAGGTCAAGCTTAGAGGTCGTATCAATATGAAGTTGCAGAGCCAGATTAGCAAGTGAGAAGAGCCATCTGAAGTGGGACAAGAAGGGATTGATCACCTCTTTAGTTTGATGGCCTAAGCATGGTGGTAGTGCTAGTTTGGTTCGCCTCTAAGGTCCTAAGTATCATAGGAAGATAACACAAGGCCATTAATAGTATATCCAACCATTCCATTGATAAAGTTTTCATTATTATTTTTCCCTTCAGTTTTGCATTTATTGATCATATTTTTTAAGTTAAGTGAGTGATTTGAATTATTGTTCATGCAATATAATGAATTCATATAACAAATGATCATATTCATTGACATCTAGGAACAAGATGTTACAAGCATCATGTTGGTTATCATCATAATGGGTACATTTCTTTTCTTAGCAAATACATGCTTTAATTTAGCTTACATTCTTGCTTGTCTAATACCCTTTGCATAGTATTTAATGCTCTATTGTAATCATCTCCCCTAGAATGATAAATTTGTCCATGACCCAAAAATTGTAAAAATTATATGCCCTTAAAAATTCATTTTTAAAGATTTGATTGATTATAATTCCACATAAAGAAAGAATGATAAATATCAGACAAAATTTGATTATCCAAAAATCAATTACAAAAGCCTCTAACAACAATAGAAAAACTAGCCTCCTAAGAGCCCACAGAATCATTGAAGATAGTCTAAAAGAAGGTTTAGCACAAGCAAGGAATAGCCACTCTCCTCCTCTTCTAAACTTCTCACTCCTTATACTAACATAGTCTCCTCTTCCTTGGTAAAGGTGAAAATGAGAGTGAATCCTACCCCCACTTCCTTCTCCCGCTCCCCTCTTTCCTTTTCCCTTTACTTATAAGATGGTAAGACTCTAAGGCTTGGATAAAGACTTGTGTGCAAAAATCTATACAATGAACAAAGACTAGATAACCCATTTTCCCAAAATTTCCTTTTTATTCATGATTTCTTGAACAAGCAAGCTCTTATGAGGAAGTGGTTATGTGAAAGACAAAACACTCAAGAGAGTCATATAGCCCTTATTAAATGAGTCCTTTTTCCATTTTTCATCCATTAATATAAATTGGACAATTCATTTATTCAAAAAAAAAAAGCATAAGCAATGACAATGAGTGTTGTAAATGCTACAAAAAGTTACAAATATAAAATAATTTCAACAAACTTAAAAAGGGAAAACTAATAGATGTGGAAGGAAAATATATATTGTAAATGATATGGCCTTTTTACTTCTTCCAATGATTCACTCACATCATTACAATAAACTAACTACTCATAATAGAAACAAAACATAGTTTTTAAACCCAAAAATAAAAAAAATAGTAGATGTCATTACACTAATGTAAGATACATAAAAATGATTTAATTAATGCAAGAACAATTAGGGCTCATCCCACATGAATCCTTAACCAAAAGTAACTTGATTCTCCTCTTCTTGTCTGTTAAAAGAATAAGATAATTATTAAATGATGATGGGTCCTTCACTCTATGCCTATTGTTTTATTTGTATATTTTTTTACATGTAACACCTTGTCAAACTAAGAATAAAAGATAAAAGTAAAAGATTATATTGGAATCCATGTTATTTAATCCTTAAAAGTAACACATAAATGTTGGTTTATCTCTTCTTTTGTATAGTACACAATTACAAATTGCACATTTAAAGATTAGGAAAAGCTAAGATATGTTATACATCAAGTGACCATTCCCCTATAATCAAATATACCCTTTATCCTATGTCATTTCATCATAACCTTATCTTACCATCATAAATGCTCTTTGACATGGTTCAACAGCTACATAATCAAGTGCGAAGAGGAAACGTCAATGATGACCTATTGTGATGTTTTGCATTCTTTGTCAATGTTTCTTATGTTAATTATTAAAACATCAACAAAGAGGGGGAAATGAAACACCACAAAGAATTTCCATATTATATTCCATAACCAAAACCATTTGTAATTTAGTGAAAAATAATGGCAGACAAAATTGCCTTATTTTTTCCAACACCTAGCATAGTGACCTTTATCACTAGAATTTGAGGTAGAATTTTTATTGTAAAGTGTGAAATTTGCAATTCATAGGCTACAATCTCACACATCTTAACTTATGGAGGCTAAAAAAGTGCTTCATAAGTTGTAAATAACTCATCTTCTAGGTAGGAAAAGTTGTATTTTACATATACGTAGGCTTGGAAAGGCTGAAAATGCCTTCCAAACCACCAAATTTGGATTTTTCTTAGTTTTTATGCTCGCCATGGTAGTTTTTATGCTGGAGCAACTACAAAGCCAACGTTTATTTCTACATTGGGAAAACCTACATAGCCAGCGTATAAATTTTGGGTGATAATTTTTATGCTAGGCTTTTAATTTTTACACCAGGCAACTATGAATCTAGCATATAAAGGCATAAAAATTTCAAAATATAATAAATATGCTTAGGGCTAGATGACATGTAAACATTAGAAATTTGTAGCAATCTATTAGCAATCATGGTAGAAATTTGCAGCAATGAATTAGTCACCAAATGGCCTATATAAATTTAAGTTGACCACAAAAGGAATTTTGGCATTTTTGCATTTGGTTAAACATTGAGACATTTAGAGAAATGCAGATTCGCCAAAATTCCATAGCCATCCACACCACCTATAGTGCAGATCTAGTGCCAAAGAAACCAACAAAGAGCATCAAGAGTAAAACTTGCAGTTATTAAAGAGCAAAGCTGACAGTAGAACACATCCTATTAGCTTCATTGAGCTCCAGGCATCCTCCATTTGGCTTTTTGTATGTTCAAAGCACATAAATTTATACTCATCCAAACTTTATTCCTACCAAAAATTTATTATTTTAATAAAAAGTTATAGTTCATTTGCCAGTGCAAATTTATTTTTTTAGTTTCTCTGCTTCTAAGTCTACTTTTACAATTATATTCATTCACATTTTTAACAAATTGTAAGTCCCTAGATGATTGAAAAGATCATCCAAGATGCTTCAAATCCTTTTTCAAGGCCTATGGGATCTGAAGTTAAGATGTTTCGTTTTGATATCTTTGGTCTTCTATCACCAAATTTTTTAGACGTTACAACGTACATTAATTCTAGCATTAGGATTTTCATGAACCTAAAAACTTATAAGGTGTGGTTCAAGAGAAGACATTAAAGTATCAAGTTTCATGCATATTGTGATTTCTAAAATTGATTCAAAGAAGAGAGAGTAGAATGATGATAGCATAATAGTCATGGATTCAAGAAAAATGAGGATTAGAATAGATGTAGAGTAGGATGTTGGTGGATTCTAAGGGAGATAAGGAGCCCATGCTTCCTACCTCACACACATGCAATTTCTACCAAAGTTTATATATAAGTATTCATATCCTAATTTCCGCAATTTTCTTTGCCCTAGGATTATGTGTTAATATACATACATTTTTCTATTTTAGTTATTATTTCAAATGAATCTTATTTCTACAAAATCTAAATCAGTATTATCTATTTATATTTTTTAAGTCTTTGATGTTTCCTATCCTAGATATAGGTTTTCCTTGTTTAGAACTTAGAGGTTAGACTATTTTTCTTATTTTCTTAGAAACCCTAGATTCTAGATTGAGGTTGCAAAGTAGAATTACATTTCTCTATGAAAAATTAGTTTTTTGAGATTGCACAAAAGCTTGATGCAAATTTCCTAGCTTGTGGATAAGAATGAAATGACTTAGAAAGAAAAATTTTAGATGGATGTCTAACTTGATGTGATTTGATATCAAGTAGGTTTTTTCATTTTCTAACTTGATTAATGTAAACTGAAGAATAGAGATTCTTGAATATGGAATTGAAGTCTTAGTTTAGATATGTTATGATTTGATATAAAACAATCTACATATCATACATACTTTTTCTTACTAATTTATTAAAAAATTATTAGGATATAATAATTATGAAATTTAGAAATTAAAAGTAATAAGTAATGTTAAAGATATTATTTGTGGTTGACACATGTTTTTATAGGAATTATAGCTAGTCACTACCTATAGCTAACTTAATAGTAGGTAGCGATGTGTGATTTTAGGAGAAGATTCTAGTAGCTACTATTTCTACCAATATGATAGCTAGTAACCAAAAATAAACTAATTGAGAATATGAGCTTTAGAATCTATTGATGTTGGTAGGAAAATTAGGCATTAATGTTGGTCACTAGGACATCCACACATATCTACAAGCAGTGACCAACCAATATTGTGTATTTCTATGATTTACATAGGTTATTAGTCACTTTGATCTTAGTTACAACTAATGACTAACTTGAATTGTATCATTTTACCATTTTTACATTGCTTTTTGGGAATTTCATGATTATCTATGGCCAATAACCAACTCAAAATACATTTCATCCCTATTTTCCATAGATCGCTAGCTATAAATTTAGAAACTACAATAAACAACTTGTATAATTTGATGTTTTAAATAGTTGTGAGGGGACTTTTGGATCCTTGGAAAATATGCCCTTAGAGTTTCTAACTTATCCAACCCTCTTGTTTCAATTTTGGCTACTATTGTGTGGAGTTAGATAGTGTGTAGGATTGAGGCTCCAACATATGGATGTCCCATTGGCATTTCTACTAATGCACTCTCTTTTCAGGACATAATATGCAAGTCCTTAGTTTGTGTAGTAGTGCAGTCTCTTCTTATATAATTTAAGATATGTAATTTAATTCTTGATTATAGAAATTAATGAAATTGTACTATTAGATCCTTGTCACATGATTAATAGATGGCAACTATTAATTGGGAAGTGTTAGGATTGAGGAAGTATACTAGATGAATCATTTACTTCATTATTATACATCTCTATATGTGTTTTCTTATTTTACCCTTGGTTGCATGGTTATGACTAGTGGGTCCATCATAGATGAGATGACATCTTACAATGTCTAATGCATCTAACCTGGTCTAGATTACACTCATCAATTTGATGTTGTTACCATAGTCAAGACCATAAGCAAACCTTATAGATATTTGTGCAATTTTTTTCTCCTATTTTATTTCATTTAAGTATTATTTTATTTTGTTGAAATTTTAAATAAAAAAGTTAAAAAAGTTTTAAAATCTTTAGAGGTTGTCCACAGGGTAAGCCAATGTGCATAATTAGGGCCAAATACATGTGACTACAAGTTGCTAGCCATTCTATTTCAAAGCACATGTAGCAACCTAGATTTTCTTCATCTTGTTGGCTATTCTAACATAAAGCATAGGCAAAAACCTAAATTTTCTTCTTGTCATTGGCTATTTTAACATAAAGGATAGGTGACAACTTGAAATTTCTTCACTTCATTGGTTATTTCACCACAAAGAATAGGTACTGACCTAAACATTCCAATCCTACTCTCTACTTTGACATGTTGAACCTACAAAGACCAGGCTTACTACATGATCTATGTTCTAGAACATGTAGCAACATGCACCTTGGGTAGAACCCCTTTAAGAACTTTTGTTCCCTTGATGGATCTTGAAAATTAATCATCGAACTTAAGATCTAAGGAACAAAAAAATCACTAATGGTTGTCACGAGCAAAAAGGATAAGTAATTATTGAGTTGAACTGATTATTGGTTGTTATTGTAGTCTCAGAAACACAAGTTGTTAGTCATATCTAGTGCTAGAGGAAATAACTACCATATAATTTCTCATGTCATTATGGATAGTTGTGTTAGAAATTCACAACAATCGGTACATTTTTCTTATAGCATAAAGATACCTATTAAACACTCAAGATAAGAGGTAAGAAGCTCTCTCAATTTAATTTTTTAATTTTTGTTCCTTACCAAAAATAAAGGTATATCATCAACCTTTTTTTAGTTAATTATTTTAGCTTTATTAAGATACATTTATGAATTAAATAGAACTATCATATATATATATATATAGATATCAATTGGCCGAGATGATTTTAACCAAGCCTGACTACTACTGGACGAGGTAACAAGATATGAAAAAATGGAGGGATGGGTGATTTTAACTAGTTTCTTGATCTCTAACTTAATCTACTCATGGGTGCTCAAAGTGCAGTAGCAGTGGTCATTCTCCTGGGCCATGTACAAATTCAAAAAGCTAGACTTACCCTTCATGTCCAAGTGAGGATGCAAAGGATTAATTTTTGTTGAGCATAGGTAGTCCATGAGATCTGTGATCCATTCTAGTTTTCTAACAGTTCCCTAGCATGCAATGATGATGTCTCAACATCCAAGGCATTGGATCTTGGCCAAGTCTGTGGCCATAGTGATGAAGCCCATCCAGTTGGCATCCAGGCTTCAAAGCTTGCTTTGTGGTGCACAAGGATTTTGCAAGAATCCTGGTAAGTTATTCAGTATAGTAGCACATTTCATTTGAAAACTAATGTTCTAACATGGAAATGTTGACAAACTTCATCCCCCTCCCACCCACCATCATGCCAAATTTGTTGACCTCTCTGCCAAAATGAAATTTAAGTATAAAATTTATTTTGTCAAGCCTAAAGTTAGAATTGATGAAGAGGAAAAACCTATAATTGATAGGGAAGAAATGGATAGGGAATTAGCTAAATATTTAAGAATAAAAAAAGGAAGCCATGATATAAAAGAATTCTTACTAAAGAAGGTAAAACAAGAGTCATATCTTGTATTACATAAGTTGCATTAATCATAGTTGTCACAATCATAGTATCCACTATAGGTGAATAAATGTATGACATGTGGGGAAACAAATTCTAAAATAGCTGGATGTGAATAACCTCTACAACAAGTCTATAGTAAATATAAAATAGTATATTAAATTCAGATAACTAATAATCCTCTTAAAAAGGACCAAAAAATTGAAAACTTAGAACCATCCCTTAAATTTCAACTATAAATTTCATTCGAAATTAGAGAAGTACCCAAGCCCAACCTACCCTTGGATTTAAGTTCTACAAACACCTTAATTAAGGATCTTGAATTATTAATAGAATTCTCTAACACTAAGGCTAATTTATTTCATGCCTCAAAGGATATTCTAGCTAAAGTATTAGAACATAGGGCCACCAATCTTAATCAATTATCTAAAAATCTATTAGAAAATAGTTACGAAGAAACTAAGCAACAAGAGACTTATTAGTGAATTAGATTCATTAGTTAAACAACTTGGGAATTTGGTCTAAGTGGATGAATTGATAACTCAAGTAATTAATTCTTGACAAGACTTAGAATAACCAACTATCGAAGGTGAAAGAGCCCTAATGAAATTGAGAAAAAATTTAAGGAATAAAGTAACAACATTAGACAAAATATGCTAGTTCTAATCCCTAGAGGACATTTAGTTAATTACAAATAGGCTTGTCAAAACCAACTAAGATTAATTGAATAATCTCATTAGTTTAATAGAGATAAATTATTCATTATGTCTTCTATCCAAAATACTAATTTTTCCTTATTCCCACAACAATAATTAGCTATATAAAATTCCACTCAGGGTAATAATAATGTACCACCACTAAATCAACCTATATTTATAACTAAAGCAATGCCATAAGATAATTTTCTTAAAAATAAAAACCCACAAGTATTTCCATACCAAAACACTTATCCTATTTCAAGTATGATTATATTGATACTTTTTCTTTTATTGATAATTGGGTCCTTATTACCCCTTACATTGGTAAATTTAAATTTATAAATTTCTCATTACATTTTCATGTAACTTCTTGCTATATATATCATCATATAAAAATTTGAATCATTTGTAGCATTATTATTTTATAAAACCCTATTACAAGAGTGCATTTACTTCATATTTGTTTAATTTATGATTATCTACAGGTTTCTCTTGTCATTAATACGCTTTTTTGTAATCATTATGTTATCTTCAATGAATGGTTGCAAAGTTTCATTATCATGATATTAATTATTTGTTGATCAAGTAGGCTTCCTTTCTTTTAGGTCTAGTTGCTTAGTTATTATAGAATTTGCTAACTAGGGATAGATGCTTTAGTTTTTCTATACTAAAGGCATCAATTTCTTTCATCTTTATGGATGGTAGCATTATGACAATACTAAGTTATATGTATGAGTTACTTGATGTTTTAGATGTCAATTTTAACTTATGTAATGATGATTGAAAATTTTAAGTGCATGATACTTTAAATTTATAATCAGTTTCTATTTATGCCTCATTAGAGAATTTTGATATTGTTTCTTATTATGGTTATTGTAGGCACTTACAAATGGTATGAATGGAACTAAATGGACAAGGGAGATAAATGGTTAAGATGAACCTAGCTACAAGTAGAAAAAGGAAGGGACAATTAAAGAAGATGCAAAAACTTAGAAAAGGAGTTTAGTATTAGCAGCAGGGAATAAATGGAAGAGAGAACTAAAGAAATATTGAAAGCTTTCTAAACTCCCAAACATCAATCTATAATATTTGGAAACCCTATTTTTGGTTAAAAAGAAGAAAGAAGTTCCATACTATCTATCCTTCCTTCAAAATCATGATCCATTTTCTCAATTAGCACTATTCTATTTGGCTCATTCTTAGAACAATTTTAGTTATCATAGATTGAAGAAGAAAAGATCAATGTAGATTTATACCTCAACTAATAGTTTTATCAATGGCTTTCAGAGGAGGAGAAGACCTGGAAAATACACTCATGAGAGGAGATGTATCTTGTAGAGGTACAAATAGTTAAGTTAATGCAAATGGCAATTCATCTAGTGGATGAGATCCAAAGCTCAATACTAAACTAAGTGATTTTAATTTCAATTTTTTCTTCTTTACTTCAATCACTGTTAGTGTGACAATAGTGAGTTTTATTTATTATTTTGAATGTTTTTGAGTTTTCATATAAACATGAACATGAATTAGTGAAACTGGTTACTTATTTATATTATAATCCTTTATTTTGTTTACACTTAAATTATTGTATGTGCATTTTATTTATTTTAGTATTGTTTTATCTAGATTATCTATTCTTTCTATTCAATTTTAGAATCTATTTAATTTGCTATAATCTTTTATGTTATATTATCCTCCTATTTTTTTAATGTTTTTAATTTATTTTATATTACATTTCAAAATCTATTTTTCTTTGTATACTCTAAATATAATTTATTTATCACTCTCGGTTTAAGTTATAGTTGATTCTCACTTTGTTGATGTTTTATCATCTAACAAAATTCTTTATTAAAAATTTGTACTGAGTTTTTCTTTTCTTATTTTTGTTATTATTCATTACTTGCCTTCTTAAAAGAATCAATATCATGAATCAATATAATTATTTCTTTTTGGACCTTAAAGATTATTTTTAATATAGAATTAGTCTCAGGATTATTTTTTATAAATATAAACATCATTATGTTTTGTTCTTCTAGTTGAGATTATTCTTGAGTTTCTATACACATATAGGAAGTAGCCTAATGATAGTTTTCATAAACAAGCATGAACAAAGGATTGTATGCAAATAATTTTAGTTATCATCTGTTCCTTTTTAGAGCTAGAAGGGATTATGTTTTTTTTCTAATTAAATTTCCTTAAAATTCAGTGGTTCTTACCTTAGGTTTAACTTTGGTAAGATGTATCATTTTAATTATGATACCTTGATACATTATTCTACTTTTGATGTCTTTTCTCAAAGTTTAAATTTCTTTCCTTCATATGTATTTTTCTTTAATTTGCACAAAATCTTATCCAAATGTTTGTTACTTGTTTATATTTTATGCCTTGTTTTAGGAGTGATGGTAGCCTTTATAGTTGGATTCTAAGTAAACCTCTTGCTTCCAACCCTGATAGATGAGAAACTAGTTGTTTTCGTCAACAAAATTTACTAGCTTTATATTTTCCAACCTTTATCTTGAGAAGGATTCCAAGAAGGATTGAAACCAAAATGACAATCAATCCATCCTTGGCTCCTATAGTTAATAATTGCTTCAACTTTACAAACTATCATATTATTTCTAAATCCCTGTAAAATGTGAATTTGTTCTTTGCTCATACGTATTCCTCTAGTGATGCATGGTAATGTGTGAAATGTTTTGAGATCTTGTCTTGGTAAACTCTCTATTAGCTATATGTCTTGGGTTGTAGTTATAGTCATTCTTTAGGGTGTACTTAGGGAAAATCTCTATGACTATAACCTAAGATTTCTTCATAAATTAGGCATTGTGTCTAATGAGATGCATCCTCAACTCAATGTATTATTAACTTTTACTTCTTTACCATTTATTCCTTTTTTGCTTATTCCATTAAATTTGATTAAAACATTATAGAATTACAAAGAAAAATATCTAAAGTTGTTGAACTAGAACAAATTACCTTGATGAATATTTTTAAAACTTAATTTGAAATGATTAGTGTTAGCAATCGCATGCAATCTAGTCCTTTCCCCTTGCAAATATTTTCATCAACTAATAATTTATTTTCAACCCTTACTCTTCAAATGTTCTAACCAATAAATAATTTATTTAAATACTTGATTTTCTCTTTGCTTTTGCCACCAAATATTAGTTTAAATGATGATTAATCAAAACCCAATCCATCATAAATCCTAATGAATTTAATAACTAGTCAGAAAACTAATAAAATAAAATCATCGAAACATTATCTCCTCTCCAAAAGCTTTCCAATGAAGTAGTGGAACTAAAACAAAACAACAAAAGGATCATTATAGTATCTGAACAACCTAATGGATTGATTTCTAATGAATATTATTGTCTTCATAATAGTATATTTGGAAATAACTTACCCATAAATTTTACCCCTATATGGAGATAACTCTGAAAACCAACAAAAGAATACGGCTTCTATTATGGTTCTCAATGTTCCTTACAAACAAACAATGAAAAAGTTAATTCATGTGAACAAATTATAGTAAGTGATTCCAATCCATATAACACTTGCTACCATAGACTTTGTGATACCATGAATACTACTTAATAATAAGTTAGAATCAATACTTACACTCCAAATAAAAGAACTTATAGCTAAAGTAACCCAAGTAATTAAACAAGATCATACTAGATAAATGTTTAAAAACAATCCAGTGCACCTCCTATACATAAAAGAAACCTACTTTAATAAGAAGCTAGAGATGAACAGAAATCTTATGATTTAGTTGAGGATGTAAAAACAGTTAAGGTCAAAATTTCAATATATGACTTTTTACGCATCAATAAAAAAAAGGATGCGATTAAAAAAATTTGTTACCACACTTGAAACCAACAAAGAAGAATATCCCCAAATAGAAAGCAAGTCTATTTCATTGAAAGTTATAATGCCTTATTTATATAAAATATTAATAACTTTACATTAATTAAAAATATAAACTACATTTTTAATGAAATCAATTATCTTAGTTAAAAAGATTTATAATTACCTAATGGACTCTAGTGCAACTATTAGTGTCATGCCATTAGAAGTATGTAAAATGCCAAGAGATTAAATGCTACCACAAATAAGAAGTATGATTTAGGTTGATGAATCTAATGTACCCATGGTAGGTTTCTTGAAATAAGTTAAAGTGTAACTTAAATAATATCCTAGTTTCACATGCCACACAGATATCTATAGTACTAAATATGCAATTCACTTATAACATTCTTTTGTTGTGAATATTTAGAGCCTAGTTTGAGGACTTCTTTAGATTTGACTTTTTAAAATTATTAATTCTAATCAAAGTAAAATCCAAGTATACCATTATACCAAGAGAAACTTTCTATAAACACATGGCTACAACCTTTAATTAGTCAAATGAATCACTTGAATACCAAAACACTAATATTTTCATTGAAGTTATTCAAGTTGACCTAGGAGTTATGGATGAGAATATAAAATTATTTTAGAAATAAATTCTTATACCTACACATATTCCATGTGGTGTTATCAATATTTTAGAGGGGTCTCACATCCCAAAAAATGAATAATAATATAAAAAATTCAAAGTATTTTAGATCACTGAATAGAGAGTCTAAAGAAACTGATCAACAATTTTGAAAATTTCTTTTCAAGTTTTCATTCTTATGATCAGTTTTGAAAAATCTCCCCTTTAGGGTAGCAAAAGGATCAAACCTTGCCCTTATTTAGAAGAATTCTCATAAATTTTCACTTCTTACTAAAGGATTTCTTGTAAAGAGAAGGATAAAACTCCCTCCAAAAATAAAAAAAACATATCAATTAGAAATAATGAACAAATTGCTATAGAATTTGAAAGCTTCTTATCTTTGAGTCTCTAAAACCAAAAAAATAAGCTTTCATAGAAATATTTTTTACTTGAATTTATAACTAAAAAGTGACATCTTTGAGAGTTTGATATTTAAGTCTTAAAAAGAGATTATAGTTATCCTCTTACTTTTGGAAAATAATTGCATATCGAAGCTTCTAAATAGGGTAAAGAAAAAGAAATTGAAGACACTATGAAATGCAAATAAATGAAGTAGAAAAAGTATGTTGATTACCAAGAATGACTTCATTGATGCTTGGCTGAAACTTATTATAAATTCTAGATGTCCATTTCCAAGCATGTTGAGCAAAGTGATACTCATAAAAAAACATGAAAAAAATGAATCTTTATGTCCATAAAGAGGACATTGAGGAGAAAAAATTCTCATATATTTAATAAGAGTGTCGATAGGAAGACCTTGATGAATAAGATACTATAAAAAATAAAAATTTTAGAAAACATAGGATCTCTTCAAATATCTTGTATTTTCCTTTTCTAATAGTATCAAGATAATTACATTTGCTAGGCATTATTGAACTTGTTATGAATACAATTATTGTTTGTAATAATCTTATAAGCAACTTTGGAATTAAAAGAAAAAATGGATCTTTCATCCTTTTAAAAATATAAGGAAAATCTTAATGCAAACTATTATCAACTTTAAATAAATTCTCAAGATTAGAAATTAATTTTTCAAAATTCTTTGTTCTCTTTCTATTTAGACCATACATGTAATGCATACAAAGACAAAAAACTACAATGATACCAAATTTTCTTCAATTGGAAAATAATCTACATATATAGTATCCTTCATTAAAATAAGACATCATGGGCTAATTTACTTAAGCATATCTTCTAAAATCATAATTTAACTATAATACCAATACTTACTAAGCTTGCACCATATCTTCCAAATTTATTTAAGAACAAAGAACCAAGAATAGAAGTGGCTTGAGAAAAAACAAGACAGTGAAGAAAGTTATTAGAAGACTAATTGCTATCATTCCTAGGTATTCCTGGCATAATTTTAATTCTTAAAAGAAGCATTCAAACATCATCTCCATTAATGCACTTTGAAATCCACTTTACTGCAAGAGAAATACCTTGGTTATAATAATTAATAAGGCTAAGGCCTTCATATTTTTTTACTACTACTGTAAATATCCAAGAAACTTTAAAAAAGCTTTTTCTATGTTGTGTAGAAGACCAAAGAAGGTGATGGATAATATGATCAACTCTATCATAAGAAGTTTTAGAAGAAGTCCAATAATTGGGGTAATAAAAATGAGTTGACTGAAATATTTTACTAATACTAAAACTTTTTTAGTAAGGGTAAGCTTTTTTTCTTTTCATTTATCAAGCTTCTTTTCAATTGTATTAATCATAAAATTGTATAAAATAGTAAGATTAGGCTTAAAAGATAAAGGTATTTCTATAATTTTGAAGATAATCTTTTTTTTTTTTTGCAAGATTTTCAAGGCTTAAGAGTAACTTACTCATCACTTTGTCATTACAATAAATAGTGGATTTTTATCAATTGATACAAGAGCCAAATAACATACATTAATCCTCCACTTTAGCTAATAGAGTATTGATATATTTTTTTGAGAAAAAATTCAAGTTGGTTAAATTGCTTTGAAAAATATTTTAGAAAAGTGGTTACAAAAATGCCCCTTAATGAGGTTGGAAGCCCATACAAAAACATAGAGAAAACCTTAGATTATAATACTTGTAGTATAGGAAGATCCACCTAATAACTAGATATCCATAGAAGCCCACCCAATAGATAACATTATAATTTGGACTTGGGAATTCTTTAAAAACTTCATTAGAAAGGGACTAATTCTAAAGACAATGCACACTCCATATAGCATGAAAAAACATTAAGACCAACATCATAAGAAATTAAAAAATTTGACTCTTTATTGTAGTGTTGTGATAAGATGACCCTACCACAAGGAACAACCTAATTAACTTGTTTTAGGTGGTTGCTAGTCCTTGATACCACCAAGGAACTGATACCTCCAAATAGCCTCTATTAGTTTCTAATGAGCTCGATATGGCTGAGTGTGTTTAACAATAAAAATCAATTCACAAAATAATAAAATTATTCTAAGGAATTACTATCTTATGTATGCCTAGGGATTATCCCACTTAGATATCTCTTAGCATAATTAAACAAATCAAATAGCCCTCCTTCTAAACCTAGCTTTAAATCTCATACAGCACACATATCTATTGAATGAATGATTTTAGAGGAGATGTTAATCTTAGATTTTGAACTATCTATTAGCTAACTTCTCGATGCTGGATCATAAAAACTTTGCTAAATAGAGTAGGATACTAAGGTATAGAGATTATTCGAAAAAATTCAAAATCATGTAAATATGAAAATGTTTCCTACATTAAGCTAATTTAGAATTGACACTTATCAAAGCTATCCCATTCAATCAGAATAATAGAAAGATGTTAAATCTTAGATCATAAAGAAAATAACATATTCCAATACTAGCAACTCCTTCATATGTAGTTATGCAATATTAAAGCTGGACAAAATAGAAAAGCTATTTAATTAGAAATTATAAGGGATCAAAACTAAAAGAGATATAAAAACCTATTTAAAATGACAGTATATAAAATAAAATACTCTTTACAAGCTTTCTTTCCCTTCTACCACCACACAACCAACCAACACACACCCCGCCCACACACCCCCTCCCCTCCCCTTCCCTATATTAGCTTTTAGCAATTACAACAATTACAAAATTTAAGGTTGTAACTTCCCCATATTCTTCTCATATAATTTCAAGCTATTAGATAATTATTCTACTTGTTGATAAATTTTTCATATTCTCTAAACCTAGAGCCCTTCTATTGCTAATTGCTAAGACAACCTTCCATGATTAAGAAGAACCTTAATATCTTGATTCATTGAATTTGGTTCAATACTATCAAGCTTCTTAATAACTTATTTGGTGCTATTGTCTCAAAATCCTAATTCTATTATAGAATTATTTATTTCTATGAATGTAGTCCCTACATCAGAATAGACTTCTTTAAATTCTAACTTCTTTCTAGAAGTTTCATTCATAATCCCTATAATGAATTTCATCATCATATCAAGGAAATCTTATTTATACTAAGGTAGATGCTATCTTTTAACTCAACTCAAATCATATTACTCTTGAGATTTTCACTCCATTTAAACAAACATAGCCTATTTTTCTCTCATCCTTAAGATTTCTTCCCTTGTTTCTTTCATCCATGCTTAACTCTAGTTCATCTCAATGATGAATTTCTTGAAGTTGGGTAAAATATGATGAGAGTAATCTAGAGCTTTTCATTTTCTTTCTTTTTCTAGATCTAAACTTATAACAACTAACTTTTCTTCTGGATACATATTTTCATGTTCTTTATTTTCAAGTAGTGATTCTTTAATGATTATTATGACCTTGAGCTTCTCATTTTCTCCTTTTAATTCTTTGACTTCCTCTTGTAACTTTGATACCTCCTATTCATTCTATAAGAGGAACTCTTTGAGCTTGATTATTTGGTTGTCAACTATTTGAGCTTGATGATCTAGTTGTTAGCTATTAATCTAGCTATTTTGCAATGCCTTGGGACTAAATAGAAGATTATGATTTTATTATTTTAACCATTGCATGCTTTTGCCAATTATTCCAAAAGAGGCATGTCTCTACCAAGTAACATTCCTCATTGGTTGAAAATGTGGACTAAAAGGGAGATGCTTGCATCTAGTATCAAACTTCATGGGATGAAAACTCCAGGAATGGTCCAGACTAGGCTTTTGAAGAATGAAACTCTAAATCTCCTTGGTTTCAATCCTTTTCAAGCATACGTCTATGAGAATCACCTCTAAGTTTGGTTTTGATTTTGATTCCTCATCCTTCCTAAAGTGCCCTATCTCAGTTGGAGGAATATGCCTCATAAATTCCACCTATGGTTCTTCCGTGACAAGTCCTATTCCATGCATGACCTCTAACTCTTGTACTTGCTTACATCCACATCCTTATGCATTCCTCAGTCGTTTCTCCTTGTGCTATGATGAACCACCTGTCTCTAGGACTTTCTCCAACACCATAAATAATCACATTAATGATCAATTGCTATTTTTTGAATGACCTTATAAAAGTATTAATCCTTAATCATTCTTAGTATTGGCCTAATTTTGTAAATTTTAGTATTAAGGTTCTTTAGGTGATGGAGGTATGATGTCTTAGAAGCCCTAAGGTAGCTCAATCATTTCAATTGTAAATTATTTTATTTTTTTTCTTATCAATAAATACCTTAGATATTCAAAAACTAAGGTTTTTTGAAGTTTTCAAATCATAGATTGAGTACCTCGATGATACAGATCTCAACTTTGAGCATTTATAGGTTTTTGAATGTACAAGATTAGAGGTTTGGATCATAAGTTATGGCTTTGTGCAGGGATTTGACTCTAAAAGATTACAAAAAACCCTTCTACATAATTAGACAAGCAAGAAAATTTTGCAAATGGTTAGTCAGTATATATAGCCTTTCTATACTACATCAATGTTATTATGTTGATGGTGATGCATCAACAAAGCCTCTTACATCAATTTAGTAAAATCAATGGGACTATAATCAATGTTTTCTTTTGATTTTTGGTATAGTTCTAAGAAATTTTTGGGGTCAAATTGGAGCCATTGAAAAGATTATAAATCATGGAAGATGTCTTAGATGCTCTAAAGTGATGAAGTTAATGAATTGACATAAGTAGAAGCTTTTGGAATCAATGAAAATTAGGGTTTAGAA
>MNCI01001869.1:0-51186 GCA_015680685.1 Gnetum montanum
CATAACATGCAGTATTAATCACTTCAACCCAAAAATGGTAAGGAAGATTTTTTTTCATTCAATATAGTTCACCCCATTACATTCAAGGTTTTGTTCTTCCTTTTGGTTATACTATTTTATTGAGGAGTCATTACAATAGAAAATTATTTTCGACACCTTTGATTGGTAACAAAATTGCAATAATAATAATAATAAAATAGCAATTAATAACATAATCGTAAGCATAAAAATAATAAAATTTTAGAAAGCAACATCAAAGAACCTTTGTCCACGAATTTGTGTTTCTAATGAGTGTGGGAATTTGACCACTTCAATGATGTAGGTCGAAATAAAAAGGCCTTGCATTCAGAGAACCAACCTAAAATCTTGAAACTGTGAGTAAAGAATTTATTATGTTCGCAATAAAAAGGCTTTGCCTTGGAACAAACATAGTGGAACATCCTAAAACTGAAGATTCATCTCATAGAAAATCAAGATGTAAGTCAAAATGAAATGATAAGCTTGCATTGTAAGGAAAATACACAAACTAAAACTGATTTCGAATTAACATGGTCATTGGGACAAACAAAAAATTGATTTCGAATTAACATGGTCATTGGGACAAACAAAAAATTGAAACTGATCCCCAAGATTTTATTATGAAGGTAGATAAAAAAAACAATCTATTCCACAGGACAAAAAAGCAATTTATTACACAAGATTTTATTATGAAGGTAGATAAAAAAAACAATCTATTCCACAGGACAAAAAAGCAATTTATTACACAAGATTTTATTATGAAGGTAGATAAAAAAAACAATCTATTCCACAGGACAAAAAAGCAATTTATTACACAAGATTTTATTATGAAGGTAGATAAAAAAAACAATCTATTCCACAGGACAAAAAAGCAATTTATTACACAAGACAGTACATTCATCTTATGAAGAATACATATAAAAATAAATTCAAGAAGGTGGCTAAGCAATACTNCTAGGAAAGGTAAGCTTCTCTTAGCTTCATCAGTCCGTATGGCTATGGTGAGCTTTATGCCTTCTATGGCTCATCCTCCTATGGGAGTGGTCCAAAAAATTAACTAGATCCTCTAACACTTCATTTGGTTGGGGGGTAAGGGAGGAGATAAGCTCCACCTTGTTTGTTGAAAAAAAAGTACCTAGGCCTAAGATTGCGAAAGGCATTGTGCTGCTGATCTTCAAGGACAAAGTTATGTTGGGGATGCAAAGACTAGCCAATTGACTAATGCCATGGGGGGAGAGACATGCACAGTGGATCAGCATTGTAAGGCAAAAGTACTAGCTATGGGAGGCTAGGTGATGAGTGGTTGAGGTACCCCTATGCCTAGCCATACAAATCACGAAGTGTTCAAGTGCAATCTAGTTGAATTATGTGGGCTCTATAGTTTTCTAGTGCACTAGTTCTCTAAGAAGTGAACTTTACATTGAGAATTTTCATTGCCTTCCCAACTACACTTGTGAAGCTCAAGGATATGGTTTAAGTGTAATTAAGGCACATGATTTTTATTATTTTATATTTTATAGTTTTGGTACTTGAAATAAACAGGATAAGGAATAAAGTAATTTAATGTCTACTTTAATCTAATTGGCTAACTATTGTTTACCTAGTCCTAACATAAGCATTCAATCCCACTTGTCATACACATCTTAAACACATATAATGTTGCTTAGTTACCAGTGCTGCTAGGGTTACCAAACACCATACACTTGCTTAAAGAAGTCATACTTATGTGTTTACTTAATCGCTATTTAACTTATCTTTCTTAATTACTTCATTCACTTAATTATCGAAGAACATTGAATAAATAACTAAAAACATTAAATGCATGAATGAAATATTTAAACTATCCATAATGCTAGAAAGTTTATCAAGAAGCTTGTCTTTATTGCTACACACACTGTCATGCTCAGGTACAAAAATTCTTGAATAAAGATCTGTATACTCAATGACTCTTGCTATGGGTACTCAAGAAAATATTATAGCTCTCAAATGTAAAAACTACAAGATCTTCACTATAACTATGATAAGATGATGCCTAAAAATGGTGGGTTGGCACATATTTATAGGCAAGAACAAACCCTACATCGATGGGGCCTTGTCGACTAGGTCCCATCGATGGGGCTAATCCATGACTCATCATACCCCCACAACTAAATGAAACTTGTTCTTGAGTTCTTTAGAAAATTAGGAATGTATGGGATCATTGACTAGTAGATAACATAATAAGACTACATGCAAAACTAAGTGCCTGGGTATACAAATAAACAAAATTACAAATTGTGGTGTTCATAATACAAAATTAAGCACCAAACAAAAATCAGAAAGCACGTCTTATGATTGTGTGAAGACAATTGAAAAGATCACACAATCCTAGGTAGTGGAGGCTCCTGAGGCTCTAATGGACCTTCTTCAGCTTCAAGCACATGTAGTGGTTGAGGCTATTTGGGCTATCTAGGTATTGCTGCAACTTCTAGTAGAAAATGAAAAGCATCCAGCAATGTTTTTATTTTCTCCTCCTTACTCTTGGGATCATGCACATCAATGCAACTTTGCCAATGTGGGCTAGAATGGGCACATCCCAAGAATAGGGAATTGTTGGGAACAACTCCTTAGCATTGATGAACCATGTAACGAATTGTTTGTGTTCGATTTCAAATTCCCTAATTACATTTTGCAGCTCATAATAATCATTCATTCTCCTAGCTATGTTCTTGCAATTGATAATTGATTAGTGAATCATGCCTTGAGAACTTTGAGTTTAGTGTTTGTCATCACAAGATTTTGGTTGGTATCCTTGTGGTGCTCGAACTTGGCCTTGTACAACATGTATGAGTTGGCCACTTTCTTTTCAAGTTCAAACTATAGTCATTCAGTAGTCAACATTGTCAGATTTACATATCAAAGATTAGCTAATCCCATATATTCTGTCATCTCTTCGATTTGCAACTTCTTCAGGCAGATCTCTTCTTTACTATAGGGACCTATCCTATTAATGATAGGTTTCCATACTTTTCTTTCTTGCTAAAGTTTCTAGAGGGCCTCATTTACTTTTTCCTTATCTACATGAATATGTTTCTCATTCACCTTCTTCTACAAGCCAACTTGGACTCTATAGTGATTCTTGACTCTCTTAAATTTAAGAGCCTCATTTTTCCAAGTAGCAATTTCAATGGCAAATTTTTGGCATAAGGCACGAAATTCCTCCATAGATAGATTGTGATTCTCTACTACCAATTTTCATAATTCCATGTTCATTTTGGTTAGCTACTCCTACTATTGATGAATGAATTCCTTTATTTGTTATTTTTGTCCATCAACATTTTGTGGGCAATGATTTTCTACGATCAATGTTTCATTTTTCTGGCATATCTAGACCAAGTCCCTTTAAACTAAATAGGTCTTTGCTTCTACTATGGATTGGTTAAATATCGCTATCACCATTCCCTGCTCAACTTGTAAGCTGCTAAAAGGATTCATCTCTTGTTATTGCAAGGTTGAGGAGTGCAGGGTTAGTAAAGCAGGCACAAAATTTAGCAACCTTTGTGACTAAGCATTGGTTTTTAGCTTTAGTAATTTCAAGTTGCCCTTCTAGAATGATACATTTGCTCTTTTCTTCAAGTTTCTTTGATGGGTTATAGTAATGTTATCCAAAAAATCAAAGATATCCAAAATTTGTTGCCCAATCCCCACTAGGTGGTCCAACAACTCTTCATGCTAGGCTACACTGTGCTGTCCGAAATCATTAGCGTAAGGCTAGAAGAAAAAAGAATGCCTAAAGATCTTTGGAGAGATACAACAAGCCCTACCTTCACGTGAGGGAAAGTTGGAAAAATGAAGGTAGAGTACCTTGGATGGTCTGCACGCAAATCAAACCAGGACTTCCCCTAGCGTATGCAATGGCAGTGTGCTAGGTTATCATAAACAAACGTAAACAAATGCAAATGTAAACGTGAACAAGTGTGAACAAGGTGTAAATAGCGTAAATAGAAATAATGTAAACTGTAAATATGATTGGCAAAAATGTAACTGTCTGTATTGATTGAAAATTACAAAGAAGTGCACTAGTCAAAACGTAGTTGCAGAATGATTGCAAGGCAAACATTTAGCCCCGATGGGAATGCAGATGCTGGGAAGGTGTAGGTTTCTTGCTCCAAGGTGTCCAACTTGACCAAAGACTTGCTCAACGTACAGGGTGGTGTTCCCAAGTTTCTTAGCATGACCAAGTTTGGTGCCCAACATTCTATGCTCTTGTGTGTTTCGAATTGCCAACCTTCTAGATCTTGATGCCCCAAAATTGCCAACCATGGTTTAGTGTGATATTGGGGTATTTATGCAGGTTTAAGTGTGGGATTCGAATCTATGTGGAAGATCCATGGTTTCCAAATGTGGGAAATGCAGATCAGGAAAAAGGTGTGAATGTTTTGACCGGATGCATAGAATTTTACAATGTACAGGGTGCAGCATGATCAAGATCTCTTACGTCGATGTGTGTAATCCACAGTGTAAGAGCTTGATATGCTAAAAAATGCAAAATTTACAAAGAATGTTAAAGTACAAGAGTGGATCTGGATGTTTGGCTTTCAGATCTGTAGATCTGTGCTATTTTTGCTCTACCAAGGCCTCTAGTGTGCATGGATCTAGCTCTGGCATGTCTGCAGAGTGTCCTGGTGTCAGCATTTGGTGTCTAGCATCCCAGCGTCCCAGTGTCCCAATGTTTACGCTGTGCATACGCTGGTGTTAGCGTGCCAACGTGACCATCAGCGTGTCCAATGTTTATGATGTAGTTTGAGCCCATTTTTGACCTATGAGACTTATTTTTAGAGTGGATCTACATGCCTAAGTTTGAGAGGATTCTGCACATCTATTTTGAGCTGATTTAGAGGATATTTTGGCATACTTTTGGTTGGTCATGCTATGGTCACGCTGCCCAACGTGACCTCAACATCACTAAATGTTTATGCCCTATTTTGAGCTGATTTTTGGACACTGATGCCTATTTGTTGAAGCTCAAATGCTACTTGCTCTCTAGGGTGTCCTGGATGCTAAATTTGACTCCATTTTACTATTTTTTTGGGCCCATTTGGTTTGGTCACGCTATGGTCACGCTGTACAGCGTGACCTCAGCATGACCAACTAAAAATTCTATGTTTGGGGCCCAAATTGTGATTTTCTGGAGCCCGTGAATATGTACAATTGTTTTCTAACTCCCAGGAGTTGAATTCATGTCAAAATTCTGCCTAGAGGTGTCTAAATTAAGCTGTTCTTGTTTGGTCATGTTGTGGTCATGCTATGTAGTGTGACCTCAACATGACCAACTGAAAGTGGCTTAAAACATGTGATTTTGAGCATAAAATTCAAGGTTCTAGATGTTGGGAGTTGTAGGGGACTCCGATGATGCTCAAGGGGGGTTTGCATGCCCAAATTTGGCCTGTTTGGACACGATTTTGGGGCTCCAATGTCTGGTCACGCTGTACACATGCTGGTCATACATTGGGTAGTGTGACCAAAGTGTATATCACCAAACTTGCACTTTTTTGGGGACCCTTGATTCTTGATGCTGAGACTGGTTGTAGTCATCTGTGGGCCCCTGGGGAACCTTGCTTACTCCATTTTGGGCCTTTTAAGGTTTCTTTGAAGGCTCACAAGTTGTCTAGAAGTGTTACTAAAATTTTTGTGGTGTTTCCATTGGCCTCTCTTTGTTGACACCTGGAGGAATCTACCCGAGAGGCATCGACAAAGAAGTAAAAAACACCAAGATTGACTTGACATCCAGCATTGTCTATTGGCCATGGCTGAATGTCATTGCACCATATTTAGGAGTACATGCAGGTTGTCATCGGGAGGGATCAAGGGTTGATCGTGGGGTCGTTTCGTCTAGACTGCGGGAGAGGGATGCTCTCTTGTGAACAAGTCATGTTGGTCCCTGTTGATAGCCAGTATCTAGTAGACTTGGAACCAAGCCATGGGAAGTGCATTCTTTGAAGAAATAGGACCCTTGTGCTATGTTTAAGGGAACTTGTTGTAAACAACCAAAGTCATGTGGTGAGGAAGTGCGTCCCTCGCAGAAATGAGACCCTTGTGCCATGTTTAAGAGAACCTGTTGTCAACTACCAAAGCCACATAGTGAGATGCAACATGATTGTTTAAGACATGAGTGTTTCCTTTAAGAAAACTACCTTCCTACCTAGGGCATGTATGGGAAGTGCCAATAGTCTTGTTGTGGACTTTTGTTTTTTTATTTTTTTTTGTTTTTTTAAAGAACATTTTTTTTAGTCTTGTATTCATGCTTGTCATCATGTGCTGTGCATCGTTTTGTGTTGACACTACTTAGAGAGTTACAGTGAGCAACAACACATCGAGAGTTTTGGGGATGAATGGGATGTAACTAAGGGATGGAGGATAGGGGATGCATTGGGAGTAAGAAATGTACTTGTGAACGATTTGATTGACGCAGTTGTAGGCATCAAGAACAATGTGGTACCTTGTCATCATGATGAAGTGCATTCGTGTGCGAATACCTCAGAGTGTCATCATACAAACACAACTCTAAGAAGATAAGAAAATCACAAGTGATGTTAGCGTAAACACTTTAGACTTGAATGAAGTTGGTGCAATGGAGCCACCGTGTGGAGCTTCAAGCAAGAAAAATGTGGAACAACATCAGTTTTGCGTAGTAGGTTTTGATGAGCATAGGTGGTTGAATGTAGTAGTAGATCCATAGGCCACTGATGATGTTGCTAGTGTATGGTCTTAGAAGACTATCATGGATTATTTTTATGTCATAACCCATTGGATGTTGCTAGTTTATCATCGTAGCAGATGGTGTCATGCTAGTTTATAGTCTTGGTAGACTATGAAGAGGCAAGCTAGTTTATAGTCTTAGCGAACTCTGGCAGATGAGTGTGGTAGTTTAATGTCATGCTGGATGAGTCCTAGTTTATTATCATTTCATAAAAAGCTATGTGGTTTCAATTTATCGTCATAACGCCAAGATGAATCTGTGGTATCAATTTACCATCATGCTGCCAGGACGAGTCTGTGGTATCAGCTTACTGTCATGATGCCAGGATGAGTTTGTGGTATCAGTTTACTATCATGATGCTAGGATGAGTTTGTGGTATCAGTTTGCCATCATGATGCCAGGACGAGGTGTGGATGCATGCACATACGTCTAAGTGATCCTACAAAAGAAGGAACTAGAGAACACAATGTCAAGTAGTAACTACTAAAAACAAAACCTAAATGCACAAGAAAAATAGAAAAAAATGCAAAAAGCGATAGTTTAGGGCCTTTTCGGGCCATGTGTGGTAGTTTAGAGCCATACCAGGCCATGTGTTAGTTTAAGGCCTTTTCGGGCTATAGGCTAGTTTAAGGCCTTTTTGGGCTGTAGGCTAATTTAAGGCCTTTTCAGGCCATAGACTAGTTTATGGCCTTTTCGGGCCGCATGTAAACGCATAAGCTAGTACAATGAAAAGGAAGGTGTCGTATGCACAATGAACAAAGGTGAAGAGTGGGTGGGGATCAAAAGTGTTTTTGGCCACAGGGGAGCCTTGATCGTGTGGTTGTTTCCTAGCCAGACGTGGGCTAGGAGGTGTGCTAGGTTTTGGTTGCTTTGGGAGGCTTTCGATTTTTACCACTTGTTTGGGCATTTTGGATCTAGGTGTTGCGTTTGTTGCCATGGGTGTTCCATTAAGAGACTCTTCTTTCAAGAATTGTGACATGTCTATGTTGTGGATGGCTTGAAAGGGAGTGTTATCGCCATGTATGATGACTTGTCCACCTTTGTATGGAAGGTGGATTTCGTGATGTATCGATGAGGAAACAGCTTTTTATTAGGCTAACCAAGGTCTGCCAAGAATCATGTTGAAACTTGGCATCTTTTCTATGACAGTGAACTCCACGTTGGTGGGGAATTGTTCTCGTGCTAGAAAGGCTAAGTTGATTGTTCCCTTAACTGTGACACGTGATCCGTTGAAGGATTTTAAACATGTGTTTTTCATTGACATGATCTCTTCTGCCATGCTTAGTTTGTCGATGATGGAGTATAAAGCTATGTTTGTTGCTGCACCATCATCAATGTGCACTCTGCAAATGGTACATTGCCCAACACGTACGCTAATCGACAATGGAGCTATTGTGACATCCCCTCATTCAGGGTTGACTTTAATTGCATCGTCATAGAAGGCTAAGGTGTTTGAACCCAATCCTTGTGATGTGTGTTGTGAAATCATTGCATGGATGGATTCCTCATTTGTGGGATGTCCTCCATAACAGGAATGGATGCTAACATTTGAGCCATGGCTTTGTGGTGAGCGGCTGAAGTCATGACTAGGTCGTACAAGCTCATCATTGTGTTCTTCTGTTTGAGCATTTGTTTTACCTGGGCTAGTGCAGCTACGAAGTATGTGTTGTTGTTCATTGTGTTGGCTTTGGCTTCCTTCATGTGGGTTGAGGGATGGGCCTTTTGCATAGAGGGCTTGGGCCTAGTTTGCTTCAGATTAGGGGTAGGGGCCCCAATGTTCGATTGTTGCTTGCTTGGTGGGGCCTTTGTTTCGGCTGTGGATGTTGTTCGTTGTTAGTTTATCCTATTCTGCTACCATTTGGTAGGCTTACCTATGTTGTTGGCAAGATTGACTCTTGAGGGAGAAGAGATTAAGACATTACCTACAGTTGGGCTCTGGGTAGGTGAGGGGCCATCGCATGGTGACAGCTTTATGATAAATGGTAGTTTGGGAGGAGTCGGTGTTTGACTAGCTTGTTGTGGCACCTTGATGATGAAAGGTTTTTTTGCAGTTGTGGTCAGTGCATCATGCCAATTTAATCTCTTAGCAGACGATTGTGGTGGTACTTTGACCACGAAAGGTTTTGTAGGTGCTCGAGGTGGAACTTGGATGACAATGGGAGGCCTCTTACTCGTGGAGGTGGAGGGGATTGTTGCCTTGCTAAGAGGCACATGGATCATGAAAGGTTGCCACAGAAGTTTGGGCTTACTCCCTATGCTAATGGAGTTTATGACATAGGAGGCATCATTTGTGCTAGGTTGACTTAGGGTGTTGATGTTGAGTTGGCCTCATTCTATCATTGTCTAAAGATCATCTTGTAAGGCACGACAGTTGTCGGTATTGTGACCGGACACTTGGTTGTAGTGAAAAAATTGATCTAACTTGAAGTGTCATGGGATAGGGGGTTCTTTTGGTGCTACTAAGGTGGGGTTCCTTAGTAGCTCACAGTACCTATCTTGTCTTCAGCGGGCATTCTCCACTACTTGTTTGTATTGGATTTGCCCAGTTTTAAGGAGTTTCTCTAGTAGTTCAGAGGGTTGTGTGGGTAGCGGTGTATACTNACAAGCACAAAAACAACAAACACTAGTACCAACCTACTTGCAATGAGAGGGGCCATCCCAAGACCCAACTTTTAGCTCAAGGATCACTCTAAGTATACACCGCTACCCACACAACCCTCTGAACTACTAGAGAAACTCCTTAAAACTGGGCAAATCCAATACAAACAAGTAGTGGAGAATGCCCGCTGAAGACAAGATAGGTACTGTGAGCTACTAAGGAACCCCACCTTAGTAGCACCAAAAGAACCCCCTATCCCATGACACTTCAAGTTAGATCAATTTTTTCACTACCACCAAGTGTCCGGTCACAATACCNTTGTTGTACTTGGTTAACTGTGGGAGTATGATTCCCTTGGGTAAAGCTAANTCTAGTGTGGCCTCAAGCTGGAGGTTGTACTTAAACCAGGTGACGAACTGATGTAACAGATCCTCCAAATAGGATATGGAGTTACGTGGTAGGACTCGGTACTAGTCTAAGGAACTGTCCATTAGGGACATGGCGAACATGCGTAGGATTGCATGGGGCCAAGCTTGAAGCCATAGGGTCTCTGATCGGAATGTTACCAAGTGAGCATTTGGGTCTCCCTTCTTGTTGTACTTGGTTAACTGTGGGAGTATGATTCCCTTGGGTAAAGCTAACAGTGGCATTGAAGAGCTAATTGGATCATCTTGGTAGAAGTCTAGTACTTTAACTTGTTCAGTGTTTTCCGTTTTGAGGTTCTTTACCTCTTTAGATGATGCTTGCATCATTTTTTTGGCTTTTGCCCACTCTTCGACAGTAGGTAGATCAGTTGATTGGGAAGATTGTTGGGTTTTCAATTGTTGCTGTGGAGCAACATTCATAGTTGTGGTTGGGGGGTGTGGCACATTGAAGTGAGTGGGTTGTTGAGCAAGGGGTATGGTTCCTTGCCTAGCCACAAATTGTGAAGTGACACCCTAAATGTATGGAGCTGAAGTGATGAAAGGGGCTCCATGTGTTTACACTTGCGATATGTACTGGGTGGAGATGGACATGGGTAATCTCTATCAGGATACTAGTGCTTGTGTGCTTGTTGATTCTTGGTGAGGGACTGTTTGTCCCATGCGAGGGTGGAATGATGGGTTCACGTAGGCAGGGGAACTACGGGTGTAATACAAATTCTCATGTTCAGATTGTGCCACAAAGTCATCTTTCTCGTCTTGGTTTTGGGGCTCCTCAGTGGGTTTCCATGAGTTTTGGCTCCTTGCCATAAGGAGATGGGAGATGAGTCGGTGCTGGCGCTTAGAAAGGGGGATGATGTCATATACAGAGGGAGTGAATTCATGACCCCCAGGTATATGCGCTCAAAGTTTCATTTTGCTTCCTTCTCTGTGTGGTTAATGGGAATGTTGGCCTGAATCTTCACACAGATGTAGTTATACTGTTCTTGTATGAGGATTATGTGGACATGTGCACTAGAGATCTAGGAAGACTCCATGGTGATGTGACTAGGTAATGTACAAACAAGGAAACAAGTGCAGTGTGTGCAATGTGCAGCGTGTGCAATGTGATTGGACTCCAACGTGTGTAGCATGACAAGTCTACAACGTGACTAACTATCTAGCATCACTAACTATCCAGTGTGACTAACTGTCTAGCATGACTAACTGTCTAGCATGACCAACTGTCCAGCATGACTAACTATCCAACATGACGAACTGTAGCATGGCTAACTATCCAGCATGACTAATTGTCTAGCATGACCAACTGTCCAGCATGGCCAACTATCTAGCGTGACCAACTGTCCAGCATGACCAACTACAGTGTGGCTAACTATCCAACATGTGGAAACCAGGTACAACATCTGAGGCTAAGGCACGGCGTGTGTATGCTGAGCACAGTGTGTGTATGCCAAGGATAGGATTCTGGATAGAGCTTGCAACATGTGCTAGCAGAGGATAGCATCCTGGATGCTAAGTGCAGTGTGTTCCAATAGAGGGCAGCGTGTACAAGCCAAGAATAGCGTTTAGACAGAGTCTGTGAGTAGGGGGCAGCGTTTGCAGGCTAAGGGGAGTGTGTGTATGCTAGGGTACAACGTGTGGACATTGTGGAGAGTTGTGAACAGTGTGAACTAGCAATGGTTAGCATGTGGACACTATGAATAGCGTGTGGACGCTGTATGCTAGATGATGGATGCTGTGGACAGGTAAATGAAATGCAAATAGAAGTGGCCCTCCTTCTAGTGCCAAAAATTATGCTGTTCGAAATTGTCAGCGTAAGGCTGGAAGAAAAATGAATGCCTAAAGATATCTAGAGAGATATAGTGGACCCTACCTTCATGTGAGGGAAAGCTCGAAAAATGAAGATAGAGTGCCTTGGATGGTCTGCACGTAGATCAAACAAGGATTTACCCTAGCATACACAATGGTAGTGCACCGGGTTATCGTAAACAAACATAAACAAATGCAAACTTAAACATAAACAAGCACGAACAAGGTGTAAATAGCGTAAACAAAAAATAATGTAAACTATAAATATGAATAGCAAATATGTAATTGTCTGTATTGATTGAAAATTACAAAGAAGTGCACTAGTCAGAACGTAGATGTAGAATGATTGCAAGGTAGACATTTAGCCCCAATGGGAACGCAGACGCTGGGAATGTGTAGGTTTCTGGCTCCAAGGTGTCTAGCTTGACCAAAGAATTGTTCAACATACAGGGTGGTGTTCCCAGGTTTCTCAGCATGACCAAGTTTGGTGCCCAACATTCTATGCTCTTATGTGTTTCGAATTGCCAACCTTCTAGATCTTGATGCCCCAAAATTTCCAACCACGGTTTAGTGTGAGATTAGGGTATTAATGTAGGTTTGAGTGTAGGATTCAGATCTATGTGGAAGTTCCATGGTTACTGGATGCTGGAAATGTGGATCGAGTGATAGGTGTGAATGTTTTGACTAGATGCACAAAATTTTACAATGTAGAGGGTGCAGCGTGACTAAGATCTCTGATGCTGGCATGTGTAATCCACAACGTAAGAGCTTGATATGCTGAAAAATGAAAAATATACAAAGAATGTTAAAGTACAAGAGTGAATCTGGATGTATGGACTTTGGATCTACAAATCTATGCTATTTTTGCTCTACCAAGGCCTCTAGTGTGCATGGATCTGGCTCTGGCATGTCTACAGCATGTCCTTACATCAGCATCTGGCATCCAACGTCCCAGCGTCCCAATGTTTATGCTGTGCATACGCTAGTGTTAGTGTGCCAACATGACCATCAACGTGTCCAATGTTTATAATGCATTTTGAGCCCATTTTTGACTTGTGAGACCTGTTTTCAGAGTGGATCTACATGCCTAAGGTTGAGAGGGTTCTACACATCTATTTTGAGTTGATTTGAAGGTTGTTTTGGCATACTTTTAGTTGGTCACATTGCCCAGTGTGACCTCAGCATGACCAAATGTTTATGCCCTCTTTTGAGCTGATTTTTGGACTTTGATGCCTATTTTTTGAAGCTCAACTGTTGCCTGCTCTCCAGGGTGGCCTGGATGCTGAATTTGACTCCATTTTAATGCTATTTTGGGCCAATTTGCTTTGGTCACATTGTGGTCATGCTGTGCAGCATGACCTCAGCATGACCAACTAAAAGTTCCAAGTTTGGGGCCCAAATTGTGATTTTCTAGAGCTCGTGAACATGTACAATTGTTGCCTAACTCTTGGGAGTTTAATTCATGTCAAAATTCTGCCTAGAGATGCCTAAATTTAGCTGTTCTTTTTTGGTCACGCTATGGTCACACTGTGTAGTGTGACCTCATCATGACTAACTGAAAGTGGCTTAAAACATGTGATTTTGAGCTTGAATTTCAAGGTTCTAGATGCTGGGAGTTGCAGGGGACTCTAGTGATGCTCAAGGAGGGTCTACGTGCCCAAATTTGGCTTGTTTGGACATGATTTTGTGGCTCCAAACTTTGGTCATGTTGTACACATGCTGATCATACACTGGGCAGCATGACTAAAGTGTGTGTGACCAAACATGCACTTTTTTGGGCTTGAAACCCTTGATTATTGATGCCAAGACTTGCTGTAGTCATCTATGGACCCTTGGGGGACCTTGGTTGCTCCATTTTGGGCCTTGTGAGGCTGCTTCGGAGGCTCACAAGTTGTCTGGAAGTGTTACTGAAATTTTTGTGGTGTTTTCATACACATTGCTAAATGTAGATATGTCTAGTACAGACATCATAGGTGCATTTAATGCCTTAGTGATTTCATTGGCAACAACTTTTGTAGCTTTCTCTTTTTCTTTGTGCTGCATCATCAATACAATTGTTCCCTCACCCTCCTCCAAGTGCACCGAAAAGGAGGTGGCATTCCTAGAGATTTTTGGAAATAGATGATATTAAGAAAGAGACACCATTAACTCTCAGGGATTGGGATTCAATCTCACAAGAAACTGCATTCATTGGGTTAGAAATGTAGGTCCACCTCCCTCCATCTAACTAATTATTCAAGCCACTTCATTAAGGTAACTCATTGTAGGTCAATCCATAGATGGATCTCCACCACTCATTCCTGCTCACTACTCCTACTGTTGTAAGAGTTACTCTTAGATTTTTTGTAGGTGCTCAATGGTAGCACAAGCTTCCAGTGTCATTTCCTAAGTAGATGGTGGAGGTGTTCATTGTTGTTCCTCTCCTTTAGATATGACATGCCTCTTGTCCTTCATCATTTTAGACCAAGAGGCAATAGAAGTGTTCCTGATCATGTCATTTATGTAGCAGAATATCCCTACCCTTTTGAAACATTTTTTGATAAGGCATGGAAAGGGTAGGGTTTTCTTTACATGTTTGTTCTATTTGAAATGCCTTTTTATCTCTAGATAGATTAATTGTGGAAGGTTTTCTGGAAATTTCCCACTTAGAGAGGTTCATGCTTAGGCAAAGAAGGTAGTCATCTTACTAGGCCTCACTATCGAATTGAGGTGAAAGGATTATATCTTAAAGTATACACACTTCACTACTGTAAGCACACCAACTCCTTATGGTAAACCATATAACACCATTGAGTCCACTTCCTTTTTTCCTCTAGATCAGCTTACGTAGATACTTCTACCAGTTGTGTTTCAAAATCAAGCAACCTAAGAGCTTGCATGATGGCTTTAGCTGAGTAGGACACTTGCATGTCCTTAATCTTCACAATGGAACCTATAATTCTATTGTTCTAGAAGAGGTATATCTCTTCCATGTACCACTCCTCATTTGAAGTGATCGATGACCACATGGGAGAGGTTTGCAACTATCTTTACTCTTCTAGAGCATGCTCTAAGAATGGACCAAAGATTAGTTCTAGGAAAACTAAGCATTGGACATCATGGGGCTTGATTATGTCAAGGCAGGCTTATGTTAGTGTGACTTCAAGTCTTGGTATGGACCCTAGTGCCTCTCCTCACTATGATTGTTCTATTACAACCTCTTCCTCAGGAATCTATCCAATAGATTCTACTTTGGGCTTCTACCAAAGAGGTCTTATTTCATGGGTTTCTTTTTCTTGTTCTTGGGTTTTTTCTTATTGGCCCCTTCCTATTTTGGGTCATTCCTCCCTTGGTCACAATGGTTCTCCCTCCTATGATTGTTTTGAACTTGGTGCCATTTGTAATCACAACATGACCATGGATTAGCAATTATTGTATAATGTGAAACAATTGGAATACTTGATCTCGTCAGGATGGTTACACCTAGCTAAGTTGTGATTATGGCTGATTTGATTAATTTTAATCCTTATTTTAATTGTATCTTAATGTTAATAAGTGGTTATAGTCATATTGAAGGGTGTTGGAAGGGTCAAACTCTCAAAAATTGATGGTTTAATATCATTGTATTTATTAATCCTTTGGGGGAGTCCAAAAAAGTTTCAAAAAATTCTCATCAAAAACCTTAAAGTTTTCAGCCCTCATGACTAAGAGCTTACCTCCAATAGCTATAGTATTGAAGAATAGAGTGATTTGGAAAAATGGTCAAAAGGTTATGGGCTCTAAAAGGTTTGGGGCTCTAAAAAATGGCAAAAACTCCTCTCTTGTTGTGAAGAAAATGATAAAAAATTTCAAAGTGTTTGGTGGTATTTATAGAGTTTTTGTGTTGCATGGATGAGGCCTAGTTAACAAGGCCTCATTGATGGATTTGGCTACATCAACTAGGCCTAGTCAACACATTTGTTAACCAGCATTGACTTTGGGAAACTTTGAAAATATAAGGAATTTTTGAGTGCAATGGGAGTCAAATGGAAGCCCAAAAAGCCACGAACATGATGAAAATAGTAGAAGAGGATGTTGGAGTTCAAAAAATTCTAAAAATTAAGAAAATGATTGGAGAATGAAGTTTATGAGAGTTTAAGAAGCACAAAGCTAGATGCACAATGGGGCATGCAAAAGATATGATTGCAGCAATGTCTAAGGTAAGGGGCTTAACTATCCAAACCAAGAGCTATGTAAGTGGGTCCTACCGATACCAAGCACATGCCCTTTTTGTCCTTTCATAACCTTAACTAAGGAGTCTGTGGACCTCATAGTCAATTAATGTTTATGAAAAGCTAAGGACCAAATAGGAAGAGTCTATCCAAAAATTCCAACATGTCAAACTAAGATATCAAGCATAACATGGAAACTAGCAGTGAGGTGAGTTATGGGTAGCATAGATGAATGATTGAGAAGGTGGGATGGAATTCCAAATTGAGGTCATAAGAAGTTCCTTGTGGAGTTTGTGTTTAAAATGAGCTAGGAAGATCCATCCTTAGTCTAGATCAAACCAACTACTTTTAGTGACTTTGCATCATCACTCTAAGACTAATCCACCACTCAAGATACAAGAGTACTCCCATCAAAAGACCACCATTCCATAAAGAGAAGAAAAAAGAAGTAGAAAATGAGAGAGGGCGTTAGCTAGAGAAGACCTTCAGGCATGGGTAACATATCTTTCTAGTCCCATAACCAATGCTTGTAGCCCATTTATTTGTCAAAGGAATGTGCTTTGAATTTCTGCCATATTCTTTTTGTTTTTTTTTGGATGAGAACCACACCATGCAAAGAATTTATTTAACTTCCTATTATTGGTCAATGTGGAATGGTAAGAAGTCAATAAAAATATTTAAGAACCTAAGTAAGTAGAAAAGTACAAAGAGTATTGAGTCCCCTTGAAGTTACACCCTATACAAACATTTGAATCCTTCCCAATTCTAGAAACTACCAAGGTCACAAATTTATTAGAAGTTTATTTAATGAAGAAACCTCAAACTTTCAAAACAAGAAAAACCATAAACTTTGTGGATGGGTGGATGACATGGACTCACTTCTTATTTCATGAAAAATAAATCATTTCTTATTCATCAAACATCAAAATTCAAAAATAGAAACCAGACATTAACAATCAAAACATTAAGCATAAACCACCATTAGTAAATAATAGCATTGGCACTACATCCTATGGTAGTAAAGCACTTTGATTAGCAAAAATAATGAAAAGTCACACAAAAATAAAGTAAAATATATATGAAAGTATAAAATATTCAAGAAATATAAACCATACTAATGATTTTGTAAAACAAAAATTGAGAAAATCAATAAAATGAAAAACCAAAAAGAGGTAAAAATTAACAAAGTGTAAAACAGAAATGTGTAAAACAAAAAGTGAAAAAAATAAGAAGCCATGTGTATGATTAGTACAGATGGTCATCTCCCTCATGATTAAGTTGAAAGGAGGAGATGTAGAATATAGAGCGTGGATGTCCATCTAATGAGGTAGTAGTTGTATTAGCTTATCTTGGCTCTAGGAAAGATTTCACTTGTTGGATGTTGACCAACTGCTTTCTGTATGGTCTCTCAAGTTTGTAGATTAACATTACCCCAAAGGGAAAGGTTCCATCAATTATATAAGGTTCCTTCCACAATGTTTTGAGCTTTGTTTTTTAGGGTACATGTGTGGGGTTCCAGTAGAGAACCTTATCTCAAAGTTGAAATTTTACTTTCTATATTCTAAGGTCATGAAACTTCTTGTTGTATGCCTTGTGCACTTTGTTCAAAGCTAGGGCCACTAATNAAACTTCTTGTTGTATGCCTTGTGCACTTTGTTCAAAGCTAGGGCCACTAATTGGTTTTCATCTAGCACATTCAAGTTGATCAATCTTTCTTTTTGTGCTAGGCTTAGGTCAAGGTCCAAGTCATAGGCTATTGAAAGTGTACAAAGCTTACATTGAATCAGAAGTGTTGGAAGTTTGTTGTACATTAGCTCATATGGAGAGTAGCCTATAGGGAGTTTTCACATTAAGTGATAGGCCTAGAGGGAATTGTTGAGTTTTGTGCTTTAGTCTCTTCTATATTTTCTTATAGTTTTTATTAGGATCTTTATGATGTCTCTATTGGTGACTTTTGCTTGACCATTGGCTTAGGGATGATAGGGTGTTGTTAATTTATGTTCAAACTTCAAGCATTGCATCAACTTCCAAAAGGTGGCACCTATAAAATGGGTTCCATTATCAAAAATCAATGCATGTGCAATACCAAATCTATTTACAATATTTTGTTACACAAATTGAGTAGCATTGGATGATGTATAGTCGATGATGACTACTACTTCTGCTCATTTGATGCAGTAGTTGATTGCTACAATGATGTATGCCTTTTCATTGGACATGGATGTGATGGGACCCATGAAGTCTATACTCCATATGTCAAAGGACTCAAGTGGTTGAATCTACTATTGAGGATCCTCCATTGGAGCGGTCATCCCACCATCTTATTGATGGTGTTTACAAGATTGGATAAACTGGTGGGCATCCTTGAAGATTGTAGATCAATAGTATCATACCATCAGGATTTTCATGGTCATGTGTCTCCCTGTATAGTGGCCTTTGCAAGGGCTTTTTTGAGCATCTTGGAGAATGCACAATTGGTCCACATCAAGGAAATATCAATGAACTAGGCCATAGGTGCACACCTTGTAAAAGTATGCATTGATTTCCATGAAGTACTTATCCTGGTGAAGAAACTGATATTTCTTTCTAAAGTCCAAATCCTATGGCATCTCTTGAGTGAGAAGGTATGTGAGGAGGCCATCATACCATTTTGATTTAACAAGCACTTGGTCATTTATCACTCCTATAAAGAGGAGTTTGTCTAGAAATTGATCAAAGGATGGACTTTCCTCTTCTTTACTATCCCATCTTGACCAAGAGAGGTGGTTAGCAAGCCCATTCTTAGTTCCTTTTTGATCTACCATTGTGAGATCAAATTCCTGCAAGATCATGAGCCACTATATGATATGGGGACTCACTTCTAGCTTATTCATTAGGAAGCAGATGACACTATGATCCTTGTGCACAAATACTTTGTAGCCTAGCACATAGTGTCTAAATGTTTCAAGAGCATACATCACTACCATTAGCTCTTTCTTAGTTGTGGTGTAATTCAGCTATGCATCCACAATGCTTCAGCTTGTGCAGTAGATGTAGTATAGATATTTCTTATAATTAAACTACATAAGAATAACTTTCAAGGCATAATTAGATGCATCTATCATTATGTAAAATGGTCTAGACTAGTCTAGTGCTTATAGAATTGGAGTTTCTATGAGTTTTTCCTTTAACTATTGGAATGCATGTTTGTACTCCTTAGTTCAGATGAATGGAGCATCTTTCTAGTTTAGGATTCATCACATACATCCCAGACTCTTGTAAGTGTGACACCACAAGACAACATTCCTTAGGGTGGTTATATTGACAAATTTCACACCCAATGTCATCATCAAAGTCTATCTCCACAACTTCTTCTATTGTAGTAGCTTTTCCTTTACCTTTTTGGTAGGCACATTTAGCTTCTTTCTTATTTTGCTTTTTAGATTCTTTAGTAATCTTAATAGTAGTTTGCTGAAATATCAAAAACAAATTTTTTTATGGGAAAGGTTTTCCTGTTTACCACCTCATCAAGTGGTGACTCCTCTTCATCATAGAATTAGACCTCCCTTTTCTTGATGGAAGGATCCCTATTATATTCTCTTGCACTTTCTCTATTTCACGACTCATCTTCTTCTTTTGCTACTTACTATATCTGCCTTTGGATCTGATGAGCTCTTAGTTTGGATAGTATCCCTTGGGCATAAACCCCAAGAGTTCTTCTACTTTCTGCTCTAAGCCCATCTATGATGTAGCAAAGTTATTTCCTCTAAGAATAACATGGCTAGGGCATTGATGTAACAGAGAATAATATCTACCCATGGCGACATTCAAGGGTTCATGTGTTTTCTATTTCTAGCCTTGGATTTTCCTTCTCAGATTAGACACTCTGAAGTATTTTTGGTATTTATCATTAAATATTTCTAGCATGGTACTCCATTTGTAAATGAATTCTAGTTGCAAGAAACAATACCAGATTTCTACCTCTTTGATGAGTGTTCTAGGAAACAGCTTCAATTTCTACTAGTCATTTTCTATTTCTTGTAATGCATAGCATCAGGAAAGGCTTGTAAATGATTAGAGTTATATCCCTCCTCAAATATTTGGATATTATTTATGTCTAAGTGCTTAATCCAACTATCCTTCACATGCCTAGTTTGGATTTTTACAGCCACTTCAATATTTAACATACTTTAGGTTGCCAATAAAGGCTCATTATCATCATTATTGTGTTGTCATCAATGATGTCCTCTATTACCCCTTCGTTCATTGTGGCCCCAACAATCGGTATTGACTTGTTGTTCACCTCCATTATGGTTGTTCCTTTTGTAACATTTTTTAGAATTAAAAGAAGATGAAGGAGAAGATGCATATGAAGAGGATGAAGAGGGGGATAACTACCTCCACCATGGTATCTATTGGCTTCCCTTCGGTTGTCACAACCATGTTCATCAATTTTCTTATCACCTTAATGCTTGTCTGAGTGCTTGCCTTGACTGCCATCTTTAACTAAATCTAGATTGTTAATAGTAGACCATAGATTCAAGGCCACATACTCATCACTAGTAATAAGGGATGGAGAATTTTCAAGTTGAGAGCCCCTAGAGGAAGGGTCCTCATTATCATCTTTTTTTCGTAGGAATAAGGGATTAGTGAACCATTTCCACTTCATCAATTCATAGTGCTTCTCCTGATGTCGATTTCTCTAAGGTTGTGTTTCCATGGGATGATAGTCCTGATAGTTGTAATCATGCATAATGTACTCATCTTGAAGATCTTGGATGCCTAACTTCTTAAGAGTTTGAAGTAGCACCACGAGCATAGATTGATTAGGAGGAATTACTACATTGCCTTCCATGTCACACCATCATAGTTTTTCATCCTGATGTAAGATGAATGTGAAATTAAGCACATACTCATCTAGATGAGTATATATCATTTTGCATTCTTGAGGGACTGGTGGTTTAGCATCATCATGCCTGTGAGAAGAAGACATTTTGCAAAAAAAAAAACTGAAATATCAATGTGCATATGTGATTGTATTATGTGTGAGAATGATGTTGACCTTAGGGTTCATCCAACAATATTTATAATATTCACTAAAATTAGATAGTGCACATTTCAAACAAAAGGAGTCCCCAACAACGGTGCCAATGATGAGTAGTTGAGTTACCCCTATGCCTAACCATATGAATCATGAAGCATTCATGAATGATCTAGTTGAATATTGTGGAATCTATAGTTTTCTAGTGCACTAGTTCTCTAAGAAGTGAACTTTATGTTGAGAACATTTGTTGTCTTCAGAACTACACTTGTGAAGCTCAAGGGTATGGTTTAAGTATAATTGAGGCACATGATTTTATCATTTTATATTTTATAGCTTTAGTACTTTAAATAAATAGGATAAGGAATAAAGTAATTTAATATCTATATTAATCTAATTAGCTAACTATTGTTTAAATAGTCCTAACATAACTATTTGGTCCCACTTGCTGTGCACATCTGAACACATATAATGTTGTTGGGTTACCAAGTGTTAAGCATTGTTGAGATTACCAAATTTTATATGCATGCTTAAATCAGTTGTACTTATGTGTTTACTTAATTGATATTTAACTTATCTTGCTTAATTACTACTGATGCATAAATTTTGTATGCACCAACACTGGGAAAGAAAACGCATTTGAGGAGACTATTGCCTAAGGCATCTCTTGTATGGGTATGGAAACTTAGGAGTAGTCTCAGTTGGAGAGGGCTATGTGATGTTTTAAAAAAATAAACCAAACTAAAAATTGGGAATTTAAATTGAATAATTTTCTAGAATTTAAGAATATAATAAGTAACTAAAAATATAAAATTTTTCTATTCCTTATTAGTGTCATTGATTTGTCGTTGTCGATGGTACCCATTATTGGGCAAGAAAACTATAGTCGTCACTTGAAAAGAAAGAGAGAAAGGGATGCTGCTATTGTCTACTCTATACTATGATGTGCTTCTGACATGTTGCGTGGTGGAGAGAGAGGAAGAAAATCCACGCACCATCTGCATGTTTGCTACATTGCTAGGAAATAGAAGAGAAACTTTGTCACTAAGAGAGACCACTTGCTATAATTTCTTGCACATCCACCACTGCCTCTAACTACTTACTTGCAACACTGTCACTACTGTCACAGTCACATGTTATGCTAGGATAGAAACCACTATGTTCTATTGTGTGCACTACTACTATGCTATTGCATTGTGCTATTGCGTGCATCAACTATCACATGCCATCCACGGGAGAGAGGAGGTTGTAGGTGTTACCCCTTATATTCATGAGCATTGTGTAGTCTATGTTGTTGTAGATGCATAGCAATGACACAAACTGTCTATCCACTATTGGCATGCCACCGCGCACGTTGTGTTGACCATCATCTATAGTGCATAGACGGAGCAGGGAAGAGGGAGAAAGGAAGAGAGCTTCTAATGATGCCATGTTCGCATCACATGCCCCATTGGAGTAAGGGGGGCCAACCAAGGATTGCTACTATGCACTCTATTGTGTGTGCTACACTCACACACTCCCATGCCTACCATTTTCAATCACTTGTAGATGCTATCAGAGTCTATGCATTGGCATGCTGCTGATAGATAATCGGTGCACATCCACCACTTGCCACTTGTTGTCCACCTAGGGCATACCTATTACCTATTGTTGTCCATGCCTACTTGTCTGCTTATTCTTGGAGAGAGAGAGGGGATTACCCACTATAGCTAAAAAGAAAAAGAAACCACCTTTGATTTCCTTGTTAACCTTGGATCTAATGGATTTTAGAACCCTAGACATTGATGATTTTGTAGCAAGGGCATAACCATCCTTTATAGCAACTAGCTGCTTAGAGTTGGTTAGGGCCACTATCATTAGCTTTTCCCACATTCTCCATTGATTACTACAAGTAGCCAAAATATCTATAACTCCCATGTCCCTACATAACTATAACCACATCATTGCTGCTACTTGCCTATAATGCCCACCTGGTTTCAGTTATAGTCATCACTAACACCACATCACTTCCCCATGGCTGCATCATCCACCACAATCATAACAAACATGATCCTCATTGTTTTTGTCATCTCTACTAATGAAACCACATTAGTATCAACTTGGCCTAGCCTCAACAAAAAGATTGGGCCAAATTCCTGAGAGAGGTGTTGGAGACCTCTGTGATTAAGCTTGGATAGCAAGTGCATGTGTCTAATTATAGGCCATGCTCTTGGATTGGGGGGTGCTAGGGGGGGGGGGGGGGGGGGGGGGGGGGTGATGTAGTTTTAGCATTGTAGACCTTTGATTAATATCATGTTTTGGAAAGAGAAACTAGATCAGTATTTGGATGAAAAAGAGGCCAAAAGTGGCTATGAATCAATGGCAAAGATCCATTCTGCAACTCATTTCTGTCTATCTCTTCAAAAATCATGTCTAAGGTGGGCATGTGATGCATTGGAAATTAAATAAATGAAAGTATATGTGTATAATATTCCTCACCATGTTGAAATCGATAGGGACATAGAACATGTGTTCTAGTAGGATTTTGTTAAAAAAATAATAACAATAACCTTAACCTGGTTTGGAACATCATATTGTTATTAGGCTAGTTTTTTCCTTTTGGTTTTGATTTCAGGGAATTGGTGATTAATTAATATTTTGGTCCTTTACACCATTGAAATATTTTTAAAATTATATAGAAACTATGAAGTTTGACAATATATATATATATATATTTCTTTTTGAAATTAAAACTACTAAAAATGTCCATGTGACTAGCATGGGCAAGGTTGACATCAACACTTAGCCCGCAGACTTTATTTCCATGCAAGTGAAAGGATAACAAGATCATAGAAATTTTAAAAGGAGTTTCAATCAAAAGCATCATAAAACACATACAAATTAAAACTTGAAAGCAAACTATACTAATCTAAACATGATTAAAATAACCATATAATCAAAAGAGAACTAGACAGCGGCCACCTTTAACAAACCATTTTATTTAATCAAACTCTAAATATAATTATTATAAATCATAAATATATATATATATATAATTAAACTATAACTAAGATGGCATTATGAATCTTCTCAAAAGGTAAAAGTAAATTTTATTTGAACTACTTTGAACACAAAACCTACGCTAAGCTTAATGAGGAGGACATGCTCATATTAGATCGTGGCTAGCCGCATCTTTCAGATTTTTCCTTGGGACTCTTTCTTTTCTTTTTTGAAAAAACCAAACTAAAAATTGGGAAAATAGGTTTAAAAGGAAAATGGAGGCTAGGGTGAGAATTGCTAACAGACCCAATCACACTCAAAAACTTATTACACTACCAATGAACACAATCATCATTTCTTTTCATTTCTTCTATAAGGAAACTTTGCTTATGATGTACTTTATTCTTAAGATAGGAATTCCAGCATGAGTCTAGTCGATTAGCTGCACTATTAAAGAACACAGTTGTTTCAAAACTTTGCGAATGATGCAGTTCAACCCTTGTGTATGTGCCTTTAATTACAATCTAATGGCATCATAGTAGGTCACCTAGGTGGTTAAGGGTTCTCAAGTAGAGATGAACACACTTCACCCCATTGTTCATGGGATAGCCATGGATCATCACAGCTGAGGGCTAGGGCTTATGAGAGGAAAAACAATGTTTTCCAAGGTCACCTAGTGATTATGGCTAATCATTCTCCAACATCAATTATCCTACACTTACATGATCATGATGATTACATGGTAAGTTAGCATAAATCCCATCCTCCATACTCAAACATAAATAATAAAACTAAAACCTTGAAATTGACTGGGAAGAATCATAGCATATTGAAATATATAATATAAAGGAGACTTTATGTGTGTGTGTGTGTATAGCATTATACTCACATTATTTTCCAATGGTGTCATGATGACCCAATGCTTAGTAACTCAAATGACCATAATGATTATTAAAATCATATGAAAAGCACAAATCAAACCAAACCAATATGCTAAAAAAGAAATGATGGAAATGCAAAGAAAACATGTAAATGCAACTATATACAAATGAAATGCATGCTGAAAGGGAAGAAAACATGCAACTAAGGATCTACCAGGTGTCCATGTGGGGCACTTGAGTAGAAATGCTTCAAATGAAATGCATTAAAATTCCTATGTAACTTATATCCTTGTAGATTAGCAATTTTGTATACATTGGGGCCAATGACATATATAACTTAGAATGGGCTTGACCACATAGGAGAGAACTTACTTTGAAGACCTATTTGACTAGATTATCTATCTCTTTTTAGTACTAGATCTCCTATGTTAAAGAATTTTCTTGCATATTTCTTGTTAAACCATGTTTTAATAGTTTGTTGAAAATCAAGATTGAATCATAATTCACTTGTTCAGTTTCTATTAGGCACTAAATTTGAATAGTTTGTAAGATGAATAAATTTAGCCCCTAGTAGTTCATCAAGTTCTTCTTTCATATAAGTTTCAATCTTAGGTCTAACAGGTCTTAGTTTTTGCAGGTCAATGAATACAACTTCTCTAGAAACCTGTTCAATGGATATGTCATCAAAATTTAGCATACCTTCTAATGTTATGATGGTTGGGATCTCATTTGTACCTTTTTCCTTCCCTAAAGGTGGCAAGTCATCTAGAATAAATCCATTATGTTATGATAGGGCAAGGTGTCTTCATAGATTTCTTTACCTTCTTTAGAAGTTTGATAGGCTTGGGTGGAATCTATATGAGAAAACATTTATTTTTGTAGTTTCACTCAAATGGTCATTTATAACATGTTCACCATGCTCAACCTCAATAACTCCAATATAAAGGTGAGTGTTTTAGTTCTCTAAATATCAATTTCGGTAATCAAAATTTGTTACAACTTGCTTATAAAAGGATTCTCTAGGTATAATCATGTGTTAAGATTTTCCTTTAATAGGGATTAATAGTTCTAAGAAATTTGACCTAAAGAAGCCCTCAAACTTGGCTTCAAAAGTACTATATAAGATCACACCATAAGTAGATGACATGTCAACTACTAAGATATTCATATAACATGTAAATGTAGGGTATTTTTAAGCTGTACTTTCACTTATTTTAATGACCCTACTATAGGTATGTTGGATCCATCGAGTTGAATTACACTTTTCATTTGTGGCATCATTTGTGCTCCTAAAGTCTTACATACTTCAAGTGGCATGACACTAACAATTGCATAGAAATCCATCAAAAAATTATGGACATTCTTTCCTAAAATAATCAAAGTTGTTAGAAAAGGAGGTTTCTCTTTCTTGCTCATCATGCAATTATTTGCATTTTTATTGATAATGTGTTAGGACTTTCCATGAAGTGGAATTTCCTTTCAAGGCTTGGAGATTTTTCTTTATTAGTTTCCAATTTATGAATTATCTCTTGGATGACATCTTTCATCTTGTTAAACTATAGAAGGTCATACATTGAAATGTTAGCTTTAATTTTCTTTAAATCGTTAACTAGATTATAAGTTTTGTGTTCATCTTTGGCTTCTTGTTGAGGTGGAGTTCTTCTAATTATAGAAGGGGGATTTGATCATTGTGGGGTGTTCACTTGGGATGGCCTAGTTTGGTTACTTTCACTAGAAGCTCTTTTGTTCAAAGGAGTATAAGGATCATTCCTAGTTTGTTATTGTGTGTTGTTCATGTTGTGACTAAGTCTACAGTAGCAAGCTTTATGTGGGTTGGGGTCGCTTACCATAACTTATTATAATGAAGAAACTTCTTCATTTTCTATTTCATGAGGTACCTTATGGACCATAATAGGGGGTTTTCCATTTTGTTGAGTTTTGGCATTGTTACCATATAGTGCTAAAAATTGGGGACAAGTCTTCTTAGAATGTTGCCTTGTGTTATGGAGATGACAATAATCATCATTGACTAATGAACTTGGCTTTTTTGATTGTATAAGTTCCTTGTTGTTATTTAACTTTAGTTCAACTAGTTCATTTGAGCGTTTTTGAAGAAAAGTTAATATCTAAGTCATTTGATTTTGAGTTTGAGTTGGGGATTCAACAAAATTAGATATCTTGTTTCGGTTTATGATGGATTTAATTAAGGCCTTCAATTGATCATCATTTAAACTAGTGTTAGATGGAAAAAATGAAGAAGATGTGGGTCCTTGAAAGTAATTGTTTGAAGTTTGAGTTAGTTGAAAAGGAAAAGAAGTCTGGAACATAGTGTTGGTCATTTGAAAAGTTATTAGGGGTAGAGGATTAGATTGCATAAGATTACTAATGCTTATCATCCCAACTTCGGTCTAGATGTTGTTCATAAGGGAAATGTTTTTTAACTCCATGACTTTAGGCATTACACCCTGTATTTCTATTATGTCGGGAGTAGATTTGATGGCATAGGCAGAGAATGGGTCAATGGTGTATAAGTAAAGATTGAAAATGCCATCAGGTTATGGACACATCTCATTTGGCACATAGGCAAGTTGATGGAGGAATATTAAGTTGTAGTCCTAGACATTTTTACTAGGTATTTTCCTTAAGCTTATAAAATTGCTTGATGCTATGGTCAGGCTAGTAAACTTGTCAAACTAAATTAGGTACTTATTTTTGAACTCTTGCCATGAGTCAATAGAGGCATTTGGAAGAATTAGACACCATTGGGTGGCTTTACTTTTAAAATTTGTTACAAATACCCTACATGCTATGTCATTTTGGACAATGTTGTGGATGCCTAATAAGGTTTTGAAGCATTGTATATATTGGTAGGCATCACTAGTAGGGGTTGTGGGATTAAAGAACAAGTTTATGTTCTAGAGAGATTTTGGGATATTGTGGTAGTTAGTAAAGTTAAAAGGGTTGCTCACCAAGGGAGTTGGTAGTTGATTGGCAACCATCCTAGTTCTAGTTCTCTTAAGGATGGAACTTGGGAAGCATGAAGCTCGTTGTTTTCTTAATGTAAAGTGACGTGTAGTTGGTCAGCTAAGGGTAGAGGAGAGTTCACTCATAAAAATTTTTTTTTTTACAAAATATAAATGTTTAAATAAAACTATAAGATTAAGTAAAAAGAAAGGAAATATTTCAATAATATATTTTTTTGAAAGAAAAAAAACACTAAAATATGCTATTTTAAAAGAATATTTTTTAAAAAAAGAAAAATAAATGCATGAAATTGCAATATTTATAAAATTTAAAAGAAAAATAGTAAAATGAAAAATTTCAAAACAAATAAATTTAAAATTGAATAATTAAATAAAACTACCTTACTCAAGTTAGGACTCAAGTAAGAACTACCAAAACACAAATTTGAAAATGGGATTGGAAAATGGGCTTTTAGAAATTTGAAGAAAAAGGATTAAAGAGGGGTGACGAGACTCAAAAATGTTTAGGACATAAAATTTTGAGATGGGAAAATAAAAGGGCTTGAAAATTATTTTAAAAAAATATTTTTCAAGAGAAAGGCTAAAAATAGAGTTTTTTTTAATAGAAAAATTCAACAAGTTTCAAAACAAGATTGTGAAACAAAACAAGTACAAGAAAAATGGTAGGAAAAAGTGATATGGGAAAACAAAAAGCTAGAAAAATGGCCCTCCTTCTAGTACCAAAAAGGTGCTAATGCATAAATTTTGGATGCACCAACATTGGGAAAGAAAACTCATTTGAGGAGACTATTGCCTAGGGCATCTCTTATATTATTACAGAAAATCAGGAATAGTCTAAACTAGAGAGGCTTATGTAACATTTTAAAATAGTAAACCAAACTAAAAGTTGAGAATTTAAATTGAATGATTGTCTGGAATTCATGAATACAATAAGTAACTAAAAAATATAAATTTTCCTTGTTCCCTATTAGTGTCGCTAGTCCATCATTGCTAGTGGTACCCACTACTAGGTAGGAAAACTACAATAATTCCCTAAAGAGGGAGAGAGAGAGGGATGCCATTGTTGTCTACTCTACACTACCACATGCTTCTGACATGTTCTGTGGTGGAGAGAGAGGAAGAAAATCCATGCTATCTACGTGCTTGCTACACTACTAGGAAAGAGAAAAGAAACCCTACTATTGAGAGAGACCTTCTACTATAGTTGTTTGTGCATCCACCACCATTGCTGACTACTCACCTACAATAGTATTACTACTGTCATAGTTACATGTTGCACTAGGAGAGTAGCACTGTGTTTTGCCATGTGCGCTACTACTATGTTGCTCCACTATGCTATTGCATGTGTCAATTGTCATGCTTCGTCCACAAGAGAGGGGAGGCTATAGGTGCTACCCCTTCCATGCATGAGCATTGAAAAATCTACATTGCTATAGATGTATAGCAATGATGTAGGCTTTCTATCCACTATTGATGTGCTACTACATGCACCATGTTGACCACCGTTTGCAATGGGTAGATGGAGTAGGGAGGAGGAAGAGAGGAAGAGAGCTTTTGATGATGCCTTGTTCATGTCACATACCTTGTCAGAGTAAGGGGTGCCAGTCAAGTATCACCACTATGCACTTTGCCACATGTGTTGTGCTCACGTGCTCTTGCACCAACTGTCCATAATCACTTGCGAATGCTCTCGGAATTTGCATGGTGGCATGCTACTGATAGATAGCCAATGTGTAGCTACCACCTATCACCTATTGTTCACATGGGGCACACATGCCACCCATTTTCACATGCACCTACCTATCTACATGTTCCTAGAGAGAGAGAGGGCTGCTTGTTGTACCTTAAAAGAAAAAGAAACTACCTCTAGTTTCTTGGTTGACCTTAGATCTGATGGATTCTAGATCCTTAGAGATCAATGATTCTGCAGTAGGGGCATGACCATCCTTTATAGTGGTTGGCTGCTTAGATTTGGTTATAGCCACTCTCCTACTACTATAGTTAGTTTTGCCCATGTTCTCCATCAGTTATTGCAAGTAGCCAAAATATCCATAACTCTCATGTCCTTGTGTAACTACAGCCACATCACTACCACTACCTGCCTATAATGCCCACCTGGTTTTGGTTACAATTACCACCACCACCATGTCACTTCCCCATGTCTACATTGTCCACCACAATCACAACAAACATGATCCTCATCATTTTTGTCATCTCTATTGATGAAACCACATTATTGTCAACTTGGTCTAGCCTCAACAGGAAGATTAGGCCAAATTCCTAAGAGAGTTGTTGAAGACCTCTGTGATTTAGCTTGGACAATAAGTGCAGTTGCCCAATTACAAGATATGATCTTAGATTGGATGCTAGTTTCAGCTTTGTAGACCTTTGATTAATATCATGTTTTGAAAAGAGAAACTAGATCAGTATCTGGATGAGAAAAGAGGCCAGATGTCACTAAGAATCAATAGCAGAGATCCGTTTTCCAAATCATTTTTATCTATCTCTTCAAAAATCATGTCTAAGGTGGGCATGTGGTACATTGGAAATTAAATAAATGAAAGTCTATGCATATAATATGCCTCAACACATTTGGCTTGATAAGGACATAGAACACATGTCCCAGTAGGAGTTTGGTAAAAAACAAATAATAAAAATAACCTTAACCTAGTCTGGAGCATCATATTGTTACTAGGCTAATTTTTTCCTTTTAATTTTGATTTTAGGGAATTGTTGATTAATTAATATTTGGGTCCTTTACACCATTGAAATAATTTTAAAATTATATAGCAACTATTAATTTTAACAATATATATATATATTTCTTTTCAAAATCAAAACTACTAATCATGGCCATATGCCTAGCATGGGCGAGGTTGACATCAACAATTACTTAATTAACTTAATTACTAAAGAACACTAAATAAATAATTGAAAACATTAAATTCATGAATAAAATATTTAAGCTATCGAGAATGCTACAAGGTTTATTAAGAAGTTGATCTTTATTGCTACAAACATTGTCATGCTTAGATATAATAGTGCTCAAATAAAGGTCCATACACTTAATGACTCCTATTGTGGGCACTCAAGAAAATATTCTAAATCTTGAATGTAAAAGCTACAAGAGCTTCTTTACAACTATGAAAAGGTGATGCCTAAACATGGTATGTTGGCACATATTTATAGGTAAGAACAGACCTTACATTGATGGGGCCATGTCAACACATCAAATGATGTGTTGATGAGGCCTAGTCAATGCGACCTAGTTGACGAGGGGTATTCAATGAGGCCTCATCAATGTGGCCAATCTATGACTCATCACTGGGTCTAGGGGATCACAATTTGAAGTGGAACTATGTAAGCATGCCACTAAGATGAGGGAGTGTAGGTTTCTAGGTAAGGCTCCCAAAGAGCTAATTCAGAATAGGTACCCATGTAGTTGCTAGTTGGAAAGCCATATGGCAATGAAGATTACTAGAAAAGGTAAAGGTATTCATGTGGCTCATTACTCACAAGGTTCTACCACTAAGGGGATTCTTGAGGGAGTAAGGCCTAAATATTGACCCCTGATGCCTATTGTGTATGAATGCTAAAGAAAATATTAATAATTTTCTTTACCATTGTGCTTACATGTTGGACACTTGGTAGGTGGCGAGGCTATTTTCACTAGTTTGGTCGAACAATGATGAAAAGGAGACTGCAATGTTATTTGTGGTGTGGAGACACCACAAAAACTTTATTTTAAGAGAGTAGAGGCTACCACTACCATTTTATACTACTGTTGATGGGCTACACCTATGGGAGGAATTGATGAATGGTATGGAATTGTAGTAGTATCAAGACCTCATAGTGTAGGAATTCCAAGGAAACATTGAGTTGTGATTGTTGGTCACTAGGATTGGCTAGGTAGCATTGTTGCCTTAGATTGAAGGGGTGCTAGATCTTGTGAATGGCACTTTCTTTGCAAACTAGGAGGGGAAGGACATAACATTCCATAGAAAGAAGATCTTGTTGAATGAATCCACGATGGTAGATGCATTGGGTATGCCAGCAAAGGGAGAGGAGATCCCGTTGATGCTACATAGTTATGCATATGCAAGGGGCTTTTTCAAGGGTCAAACACCAAAAATAGCTAGTGGACATGTGCCTAGATCCATGTTGCTGTCAGTCCAGTAGGCCATGGTGACATTGGTTAATAGGTTCCTTGTGCAATCTGGAACTATGTTGAAATTGATGAAGGTACATTTTGCTTTTTTCCATTACTTAAAGAATAGCTTTCATGTCAATTTATTGTGATTATTTTCAAATTCCCTATAGTGGTATAGACTGGGGAGACATTTGAGGCTTGTTTGATCCTTGTGGTGACATGGTTCACCTATTCTACTACCAATTTCCTGTATGATGCCTCTATTGGTTTATAAGCAATAGCGAGATTCTTAAGGGAGGACATTGATTTGGGTTTTGGATAGGATAGGGAGGTGGAAGACAATGTTGGTTCCTTACATGAAGTAAGAAAGGGGCATGTGCAAGAGTTGGTGATGCTGGTCGAGGTTGAGACTATTGTGTAGTAGGTCAATAGGGAGGCTATTGCATAGGTGTGATAAGTGGAAATGGAGATTTGGGAGAAATTTTGGATGGCATGTGAGGCTAACCTATGGATGGTAGTGGATCTAGTGGACAGGAAATACAGGCTTTGCTTAGCAGTTCCCAACAATGCTAGGAGGCAACACAACTACAACTCATGCGTGATGAGTTGCACAATAAGATCCATGCTAAAATGGAGTAGGAAGGGTTGGCTATAGATGAGACACACAAGTGCATGAAGGAGGTGTAGGTTAGGTGGGATTATTACCTATGGTAGGCTTAGGTGACTATTTGGAAAAGTCACAGTGATNGTTACCTATGGTAGGCTTAGGTGACTATTTGGAAAAGTCACAGTGATTGTAAGTGTTTAAATTTTGGGATTAGTTGTTCAGATGATTTATTTTTTTCAGTGCTCGATTGTTGTAGGGTTGTTTGGGTTTGAGCTTCTATATGTTAAGGGTATAGGAATTATGCCATAGGGTTTTTGTGATTCAATGTTCTATCTAAAAAGGTCTTAGCACCTTATTTTGGAAGGGGTGGGTTTTGCAAGCAACAGTGCATATTTTTGGTGCTAGCACCTAGGAACCCTACTGGGTTTGTCATGATGGTGCCTACACGTGAATGTGGTTTAACAGGAGTGCTAATCTTGCATGTACATATTTTATTTTTCTAATACATTATTAACTCTTCTAAATTTTTCTTTTCAAAATTGAATCCCCATCTTATCTGCATTTTGTGGTTGATGCTAAGTGCATGTGTATGCTCATGCCCATATAGATGCCCGTTGCATGAAACATGTATTCATCACAAAAATTGTAGAAAAAATTCTAACCCTTTCTAAAGAAAGAAAATATTAAAAAACTAAAATATGTAACTTTGGGGATTGAAAACTTGAACTCGCAATCTCTATTTTATTATTTTGAAGTCCATGCCACTAATCTATTAACCTTGAAAATGATCAAATTTTTTTTGTAGTATTTAAATATGGGTTCTTGGGTGTCATCCTTGCCTGCTAGTAAGTTGCATGATAGATGATGGTCAAAAAATATGAATTCGTTGGTAGCATTTCATTAAATATATACTAAATAAATTTTTTTCCTTTTCCACAAGCTCTACTCACATAGTAGGGTAAATGAAATCCACAAGTGCATTCCCTATTTGATATAAAAGGTGATTTTAAAGTTACCATTTTTATGTGCAAGGCTATTTTTATTCTTTTTCCTATGGTTAAATTTTTGTTCTTCCTTCCAATATTAGACTTTAACTTTTAAAGGCATGGTTGACAAAACATTCTAACTTATTGGGTAAAAGGACTTCATACATATTTTAACTTTAAATTACAAAACATATCAAATATAGCTTAACAAACTAATTTATTAAAAAAGGTATTTAAATTTGCAATAAAATAATTCATGTAATTTTTAATTATTATCATTAAACTACTAATGTAACAAAAATTTATGATAACTTTGTCATAACAAAAATTTACTATTTCATATATGCTCTAGAAACTTTACACTAGATAGAAAATTCTAGAAAAAAGTAATCACAATATTCAAGACTATATAGTTTTGACATATATATCAACTTTTAAGTTTCCACCTTCCAACTCTACCTTTTTAATTCTTACTTTTCAAGTACTTATATAATCAATTTTTAGTAACCTTCAATACTGCATCTACTAAAGAAAGATAAAATAAAAAATCTAGTCAAAATTCATTGAATAAAAATAAAATTTTTTAAAAACATTTAATATTAATATTAAACATTAATAAGAAAAGTTATCTACCATTTCTAAACATTTATCATCATCATTTATGGATAAATATGTTTAAAATTTAAACTATTTTATACATATTCTTGATATGTTGAAAAACTTTTATGATAATACATGTCATAGAAAATAAGAATTGTACTATATTTCTTTAATTGCATCCAACTTCACAATTTACTAAAAAATCTAAAATACCTAGAGAAAAATAAAAATAACTATATTATAAGAATATAATTCAAATTAAAAAAATTTTATAAAACTTAAAGAAAACTTAACATACCTTCTATGTTGTCTAAGCTCATAGGTCTACAAATTTTGAATGACCTTTATGTATCAAAAATTTCATTTCATTCTATGTCTTTTAATTCTTGTGGTGCTAACAAGGATATGAACACTAATATATCCAATGTTTCCATTAATAAATCTGACCTACAACTATGTTTCATCGCATTTGACTTGGAAAATCCCCTTTCACATATTGTTGTGCTTGTTACAATTGTCCAAACAATCTTCCAAAGTTTTATTAAATTTGAAAAAAATTCAATTTATTCACTTTTCTCCACCACAATGTGATCAAGCTAATAGAATATTTTCTTTTGCACGTACAATACAAGTTGTAATAATAAACATTTCAATTTTATCCATGCATTTTTATCAATAATTGGATTGGTTCCAACATCAAATTTTTGACATAACCATTTATGCCTCTCCTCATCTTGTGTATTTTCATCATCATTGTAACAACAAGGGCTAAAGAATTTTGCTACATTAAATATAGATAGAGCTATGAATATTTCTCTCAAACAAGTAGTTATCTTCTCAACAAATGAATGAGCTAAATTAACACCAATCATCCTTGTTACCATTTCATAATGTTTTAGGCATAGGTTGAAAATTTAAATAATTTAAATAATCATTATTTATGCTATATAGAAATTTAGGCTCATAATTAGCTTCTCTACCAAATTTTTCTCCTAAAAATATTCTTCATGTCTTAATTGTTAAGCAAGAACCTTAACCAACTAAAGTTATTTTAGTCTCATTTTTTTGAAATTTCCTATGTAATCTATTAATTTCATGTAGAACATCAACAAGTAAATTTATAAAAAATTGTACTTACTACAATATTGACAGTTCATATAGTTTTATATCTTTTGATTTCTACTCCTAAAGTGATGCAAACATTATTTTTACAAGTCTTTTCATAACTTAGCCTCTAGACACCAACGGACAAAATGAATTTGAACCATCGACAGACTTTTAAATCAAATAGACCTAATAAGTCTGGAAACTTACTATGCCTCTTAACCAATCTTCCTAATCAAGAATAGCTTTTCTTTGCAAATTTTTCAATAAATTTAAATTCTAGAAATTCATTAGTTGCATTAGATATAGCTAGTGTCTTCCTATGCATAATGCAATGATTTGAAATAAGATGTGGAATATTCTTAAGCAATTTACTAACCAGTCCTTGATTCAAACCTCTTATGGAAGATGCATCATGTGAGTTTAAAATAATTAGTTTTTTTGCTTTGGTAATTGCATTCCTACGAATAAATTGTTTTTTGCATCAAACATAGCCTAAGCAATTCCATTCTTTACTTTAAAAAGTTTGAAAAATTTAGTAACTAGAAAACCTTTTCCAACATCATGTAAATATCTTATATGGATAATTAAGTTATGCTCCACAATCCTATATGTATTTTCATCAAGTAAAATTGAATAAAATGGATTTGATCAAGTTTCTAATTTTAGCTTTTTCTAATAAGATGGCTTTGAAGAAACTAAAAATTCTTTTATTGAAGTAGCATTAGCATATGTAGAATATTCATTTGTTCATGACATATTTAGAGTTCTTTTAGACCTAAGAAAATCACATAAGTCTCTGAATAAATCAAGAGGAAGATTTTTGACTACTATGAAGTACATATTTTCCATTATATTAATAATTCTTAATTTTTTTGAATCTTCCTTTCACTTAACTTGCTTTGTCATTGGAACATAAGTTTTATTTAACTACTTCAATAGGAAAATTGAATGCCTATGTGCATCAAAGTTGGTGATGAAACATGTTTCTTCATCTACTCCAACATCGGGTATTCAATGTTGGGATCTTGATGTGATGTTAGGTAGCTAACATTAGGGGGTATATGCTGGCCTATAAATATATTGCCTAGGCTCCCGATTTGGCATTAGTTTTTTTGTAGTTTCTAGTCAAAGTAGCAAAGCTCTTGTAGTTTATTTTTCTCAGAGTTAGAATATTTTTTGAGTGCCTTTAGAAGGAGTCTAAGTGTGTATGGTTCTTTGTTCGAGTACTAAGGTACCTGAGCGCATTAGTGTGACAAGAATAAAAATGAACTCTTTTGATAATCCTTGCAACACTAAGAATAGATTCATGTTTTCTTTAATGCAATTTACTTTAATGTATTTAAATTAAGCAATTGCTTTTTAGTTGTTAATGAACACAAGCATGACCACTTTGAGCATACATCTAGTACTTGGTAACCCAACAATGCTTAATTTTTGGTAGTCTAGCAACATTATATGTATTCAAGATGTGTCTAGGAAAGTGGAATGGTTACTTGTGTTAGGCCAGATAGGCAATAGATGAATTCGATCTTGAATTAGTTTACCTTTGATTCTTGTTGTAGGCGATCAAATTCATAAAACATCAAATAATAAACATCATATGCCTCACTTTGGACTAAACCATATGTGACAAACCACTAGTCCAAGTGGAAAGATAGTGAACTATGATAAGAGCATCATGATCTAGATACCACAACTAGCACCATCCATGGAATTCTTGAATGCTTGTGATTCGTATGGTTGAGTGTAGGGGTACCTTGCCATTCATCATTGGCACTATTACTAGGGATGGTGCTAGTTATCTAGATTAGTTATATTATACACGATCACTATATTAATGATCTCTTTTTTAAAGAACATTAATATTTTAAGTCACACACATTATTAGAAAAAACCATGTCTTCTTCACACATGACCCATGATGCATCATATGATGAGAAGACTCATAGGAGAAATGATAGGATATATATTGAAGAAAATTGGAGTGAATAACCTTAAACAAGTATTTCCTATGCTCATTTATACCATGAATATACTCAAAGACTACATTCAACTAGTCCAAACAATCCTAGAAGAGATGGAGTAAGTCCTAGATCAAGGAGGGTTGTAAGGGCTGTAAGGCCTAGGACATCCTCTAAACCTAGACAAGATAAATCAACAGACCATGGGAAGAAATATAGAAGCCATGATGATTCTTCTAGCTCCTCATCTTCCTCTTCCTCTTGAATGTCTAGTTCTGATGAAGATGAACATAGGTATAGAGATAGAGCTCCACTATGGGATCAAGACAAAGATGGAAATCAAACCCAAGGGAAAAATCAAAGACATCACAATGAGCATAGACAAGATCATCACAATCAAATAAATAGAAATAGAAATTTTCATCACAACATGTCTAATAATGATGAATCTTTGTTGGCCACTAATAGCCTAATGTAGATCACAGAGGCAATCAAGATAACTCATAGGCATCGTAAGGATAGTCACTTACCTAGGCTTGATATAAAAAATATCCCTAAATTTGTGGGAGGCTATGATTTGGAGCTACAACATCATCTCCAGGCCTTCCATGATGCTTGTATCTCATACAACATTGAAAGTAGATGGCAAAAGCTTAAGCTCTTTCTTTGGATAGTAATCAATAGAGCTAAAGTGTGGTATAGATCGTTGAAACCAAATTCAATCTGACAATGGTTCACAATGTTGGAACTCTTCAACAAAAAATACCAAACCTATGTAATGGTGTTCAACCTAAGGAGACAAATCTAAGAATGGAGATAATAACAACATGAACCCTTGGACATAGCCTTAGATAGATATTATTCTCTACTGAATAGATGCCCAATCCATGGATTCTCTTAGGAAAGGCAACTTTTCCATATCATCAATGGGCTTCACAATGAAACAAGGGAAACCCTTGGGATGTATGCCCCAGGTCAATTATATAAGCTACAGACCCATCAGATCCAAGAATTGATCGAGTGTGTGGAAAAAGAAGTAGGAGAGCTATGCAAATGGGAGAATGTAGAGGGAAATAACTAGGATCCAATTCTTCAAAAGCAAAGCATCCATATCTATGATAAGGAAAAAGAGGTAGCTAACATAGAGGAGAGAGTAGAAAAAAATGAATTAAGTGATCAAAATAAATGGAGGAAACGTAACCAAGAAATAGCTAGGAACACTTTTGGCAAATAGGAAAAATAGTTGAAGGAAGTGAGGCTATAGACTCAACCATAGATGAAGATAATGGATGTGATATTTTCATATATGACCATCCAAAGGGCCATTACCTGATCTTGTTACATCTACATGAGTATTAGGCAAGGGCATTAAATTTGAAGTTTGTACAAAAGCACATGCCTAGGAGATTTTAGTTACCTCAAAATAATAGTAATTGATCAAAATAATGTGAATAGCTTGATGATTTTAGTTACCTCATAGCCTTGGGCATAGTATGCTGTAAACACCTTGTGCTTAAATGAAAACTAAGGGATCTGAAGAGGATTAATTATTAAGGAAAATTTACCAAAACTAATGTTGATCCTTTGATGACTACAAGTGATGCTAAAAGAAACATCCAAGGAAGAAGATCTTTTGATAAGCACAAAAACAAAGCTAAGAGAGAGACAATGGAGGATATGACCATAGACACATCATAGCACATACAAGATAGTAGCTCAACCTTAGCATGTTTGCTAGATCTATGAGGCGATGAGAAGAAATTTTAGTCCACCCTTCAAGAATGTTTTGCATAACTAGAGACGCATTGACATAAAAATGAAGGTTAAAAGTCTACCACTACTAGAAACAACAAGGAGAATAATCTTCAATGGATTCTTGAAGACTTCTGAAAATTTTGTAATCTTCAATGTCTATCTAGTCTTTATGTCACTCTTTCATTTTGTATGCATCCACTTGAATAAAATTTTGTAATGTGGCACTTAGAGTAAGTCAATAGTTTGCATATTAGTCAATAATCCCATACATTTCCAATATTTTGTAAAGAACTTGCTCCTCCTCTTCTACACTAGAGGATGAGTTTTCATTCATTCATGGGGGTATGATAAAACATGTTTCTTCATTTGCTCTACACTCAAGGATGAGTTTTCATTCAGTCATGGGGGTATGATGAAACATGTTTCTTCGTATGCTCTGACATTGGGTATCCAACATTGGGGTCTTGATGTGACATTGGGTATCTAATGTTAAGGGATATATGTTGGCCTATAAATATAGCACTTGGGCTCCTGATTTGACATCAGTTTTCTTGTAGTTTCTAGTCAAAGTGATGAAGCTCTTGCAGTTTATTTTCTAAATACTTGGGTACATAACAAACATTTGATTCTCTCTTATAAATGTGAACCATGAATAACATATGCCTAAGTATGCTAAAATTTCCATGAAGGTTTAAATGAGTGTTTTGGTTTCATTTTTTTCCTTTCCTTAAATTACTCCTATCTTCCAATTTTCTATCTATATCATTTTATTCTTCTATATTGGTTTCTATTATTTTTAGTTTTAAACATTTTTCACTACTCAATTATAATTTATCTTTTTTTGGTCTACCAATTGAATAAATAGTAAAAATTTATTATAATATACGACTATCATAAAAATTATAGAAAAATATATTAAAATAAAATCATGGAGTCACTATTTCAAAGAAAATATTTATATTAAGACATATATATATATAAGTATAGTTAGGAATGAAAAATACCTTTAAGTTTCAGTCTTAGCATTAAGTTAATTTTGTAGTTATAGTATTGGTAGAAGAGCATTTAGAAACAATAAGAGAATGTTGAACAATTTTCTATAATACCAAAAAATCATGAAAAGAAAGAATATATTAGTAATTTTGAAGATATACCATAAATGACTTTTAAAAGCATATTTATTATTAAAGTAAATGTTACACAAAACTCTTACCTAAATCAAACTCATACCTTAAAGCTTCCAAATCTAGATTCTTGCCACTAAGCTAAGATCTCAAATACAAATTTTGAAACCACTGAAGTCCAAAGCCTATGCTTTGTTGTATAATGAAGAGTGGTTACAATGAAATGCAACATGAATGCTAGAGGGAATGAAATTTTATTAAGAAGTTTCCTAGTGATAGTTAATACACTCTAACTTTATAAGGTTGAGTTTGTAAACTAGAAGCTTAGGAAGCTTCATTTCAATCATTTTTTGCAAATAAAGTGTTATAAAATTTTTTAAGGAAATAAACATATGGGACTTAAATAAAATGATATTGGATCATTAATGTTGTGCATTGTTAAATGAACATTGCATGGAAAGGATAGAATTTAAGATGGGACTAGACACCACCATCCTATCCAACAAAGTAAGGAAAGAAAAATAACTTGTAAGATATTACCAAAGAACAAAAGCTAATAAACACTTCCTACAGTTTGCATATTACCCTATCCAAAAGAACAAAAATGTAAAGAAATAGAAAATAGATGTTTTCATTATCTCCCAATCCCCCTCATGAATAAGAAATCCATAAAAGACATTAATTAAATGTAGAAATAAAAACTCAATGTAGCAAATATTTTAATAGAGTGAGACAAATTTTCCAAAAAATCTTGGAAATAGAAAAGAAAAACAACATTGCATCTTAACAAGAAAAGTAGTTTGTAATTAATTTTTCAAAGAAGAGTCCAAGAACTAGGCCTTTAAAAGATTTTATTCATATGTTAATGATACCATAAAATCAGGATGCAAATAGGCAATTAGTTCTCTATATTTTGAATGTTATTCTAGATATTTCTATGACCATAAACCTATACTTTGAGATGAAGACAAAAGGAATTTTCTAAATTCTAACTAAGCAATGTATCCTAAGACATATGTTTATCAGTATTTTTTACACCCATTTTGGAGTAACCAAATACAAAAATAAATTGAAAAATCCAAAATCCTTCCACTTTTGAATTAGAAAAATACAGGAAAAAACACATTTCCAAATCTTATGTTAATTTACCATGAATCTAACATTAATTATTTTCTTTGATAAAATATCATGAATAAGAAGGAAATAAAAATTGAAACAAAAAAATTAGTAGAAAATAGTAAAGACATTAGAAATAGGTTAGTTTATTTAAGGTGACTACAAAACTTCCTAAAGTAGAAAATAACAAAGACATTAGAAACATGTTTTAGAAACCAAGAAGATTCTTATTGTGACCTCCATAAGAAATTTAGCAAAGAGGCTCTAACATAAATCCCAAAAGTTTCTAGATAATAGTACACAATTTCTAAATAAGAATATTTCCAACTATAGATATGCTTAAAGAAACCCAAAAATTGCAAAGATAGTTACCTTCAATAGTTGGAAGTAAGTATGCTGACAACACTTTGAGAGCTAACCCTCTTAAAATCCTCATTATAACAAATAAAATTGTTAAAATGTTGAGAAATACTCACATAAAAAAGGGTTTCAAAATTTTTAATAAAAATTGTACTTTTTCATATGTCAAATAAAACCCTCAAAAACTCATAGATATTTTAATCAACTTCAACTACAAAGATTTCTTATAACAAAACCCCCTCTTTTCCCCTCCTTTGTAATAATTCCACTAGAAAAATGATTTCAAAATTTGCAACAAAAAAAAAATACTACTATTTCATATGTCAAGTGAAACCGCAAGAGGGAAATTAGAGTGATTTTTTGCAATAGCTACAAAGATTCCACCAATGCCATGAGTGTAGAGTTCTACTTTTTCCCTCTTTTGGCAACTTGAAATCCTCATTTGCCTTTGCTACAAATAAAACTAGCTTTGATCTTTTGTATCATGAAATATTCCTTTCCCCTATACTTCATCATGTAGCTAAATCTAATCAAAGTTAGATTCTCTTTTGGTGATTTGGCAATTTTAGTGATTTAGTGATTTGCTGATTCAAAAATTTTAGTAATTTGGTGGTTCAATGATTTTGGTGATTTGGTGAACTACATATCTAATTTGTACTTTTAGCATTTTAGTGATTTGGAATTTAGCACTTTGTATGCTAAGGTCAAGAAAGCAACATTTTCCATTTTAAGTAGTTTGGATTAAGTACAAGTAGGGTTTCAATGGCAACATTTACAATTTCTTGAGATGAATGAAATAACATTGTTGCAACTATGAACTCCATGGCATCTAGGATTGTGTAATTGGAACTCATGGTTGAAGTCATAGTAAAAATGGTACAAACCATTTTAACCATGATAGAGTTGAAAGATTCATTATCAAATGTTGAAGCAAATCAAGTTTAGACAAATATGTATGCTTTGTAGTCAAAGTTGGATTCTCTTGAGTTAAAAATAATGAATGCTTACTAAGGCTTAGAAGCACTTACTAAGAAAATGTGTAAAGATGAAGAAAAACATGACAAAATTTAGAATCTTTAAATTGTAAGAATTCTTGAAGAACATGGTGATGATCTTTTGGTTCATGCTAGATTTCTTTACAAAAAAATGCAAATTCTTCTACCTCGATAACTAGTGCAAATAAACTTGGTCTTAAGGAGGATAAACCTTGGTAGATTATTGTTACAATAGAAAATTTGGATTAATGAAAATCTAACCCAAAAAGAGCATACAAAAAAGCAATAAGAATGATAGAAAATTAAATAAGATCATTCTAAAGGCCAAATTTCTTACTTGAACTATAAATATATTGTAGTCATCAAAGAGAGGGAAAATCCCATAAAATAGAGATTTTCTTCTATTACATGTGGTTTTATTAATATTAAGGTTCATTGGCTAATAAAGTTGCTACTTTAGATACTAGTTATTTATTTAGGGATTTTGATTTGTTTATTTTTTATAAAACATGGGAAGAAGAAAATTCTCCGATTGTATTTATTCCAATATTTCATATCATTTCTATTAGAAATAAGCATTTCAAGGTGCGAGGTAGACCTTCTAGTGGTATTTCTTATTTAATTAAAAAGTCTAGAGATCATTTTACTAAGGTGCACAAAGTTGATGATAATAACCAATATTTGTGGGTTAAAGTCCAAAGCATTTTATAGGCTTTTTATATTACTTTTTGTTATTTTTCTCCAAGGGATTCTATCTATCTACAATTCTACTAATCCTTCATGAGAGCATCCTTTTTAGTACTTGGGCCAAGATGTTATAGAATTCTATAGGCTTGGTAAAGTTCTTCTTTCTGGGGATTTTAATACTCATGTTGGATAAAGTTAGATTCAGAGGCTTATTTGGAATTCCCATTAAACTTCAATGAAGAGATTTATTTAGTTCACAAAAGATCATTTGCTAATCATAGTACAAATTAGAGGGCCATTCATTTCTTATGGGATCATTTATTTGATTTATTAATCCTTAATGGTATCAAAAAATTTCCTTCCTTCTCTCATTTCACATTTAATGGGCATTAAGGTAACTCTTGAATTGATCTTCTCTTGTCTACTCATGATAATATAGATGCAGTAAAAAACTTTTAATTAGGAGAAAAATTCCCAAAATATTCTCATCATTACTTGAACTTCAATATTCTTGCTTTAATTTGTCATATTCATTACAAAGAATGCAAGACTCATCATCTCATGAAATATCTTCATCAATATTTTCAAATAAGAGTGGCTAATATGTTGATCAACAATGACAATAAGGTAGATTTGACTAACGTTCTTTTGTCTACAACTGCTAAGGTGAAGATCAAGAAGAGGCTGTATTGTAGAAAATTTTGGTTTGATGTGGACTATTTAATAGCTCATAAAGATATTATAGCTTCACATTTTGATGTTTGAATGTTGAAGAATTATAAAAAGCTCATTCATTTAAAAAAAGAAAGTTCATTAAAGGATAGAAGGAAAGAATGATTCGTAAGCTTCACTTAGATCCAGAGAGAATTTGGAATTTGTTTTGAGATAGATAGCAACATGGTTGGGATTTTTTCTTATCTATTATTCAAAATTTCTTCAATGATATTTTTAATCAGGAGGCTCTCCCAATTATGCAAGATAACTCTAGTGTTCTTGAATATCCTTTAATGATGTTTTTGCAAGAATTCAAAGATTATCTTCTACGAAAAATGTTGATGTTAATGGATTATATGTAGAGCTTCTTAAATAGGATGGCCTATTAGTGTGGAAAGCAACTTGCAATCTTCTTATAAAAGACTTCAACATAGTTTGTGTCACTCTTGGTGTTCTAGTTAAGTAGTTTTACTTTTCAAAAAAAGAGATATGATAGATCTTAATAATTACCAATTGATTGTAATTAATTCAATTTCACTAAGTTTTTAGGCACTATTTTGGAGAATAAAATTAGTTCATGGATAGAAATGCAAGGTCTTTATGCTTAGTCACAAGTAAGCTTTAGGAAGAATCATTTTTCTATAAACCATATAATAACTTTGCGTTATTGTGTATAGAAAGCAAAAAGGCCCAACCATAGAACTTTTATCTATTTTGATGATTTTTCCAAGGCTAATGATTCGGTTGCTTGAGATAAACTATGAAAGAGATTAGATAGCATTAGCATTTCACAATATCTTCTTTCTATTGCTGAAAAAATCTATAAGATGGTTAACATTCTCATTGAAGATAATCTTACTAGAGAAGGATCAATTAGCAACTCAATTAGAGTTAAACAAGGTTGTCCTTTGTCCCCTATCCTTTTGGCATATTTAGAGATGAATTGGAGGAATGGATGCAAAATGCCTTTAATCATGGTATGTTAGTGAATAGATTATTTTTGAGCATGCTTCTCTTTAAAGATGATGTAGCCTTTATCGCAAAATGAACTAAAGTATTAAATTATATGTTTCAAATTGTCCATGCCTACTACAACTATTCTAGTATGAAAGTTAATATTGATAAGAATAAAATTCTAGCTTGTAATACTAGAAATAGAAATTATAATTTTTCCTTGGAGAAAAAAGATTTGATATATGTGAATCTTATAAATATTTGGGAGTTGAATTTCCTAGTAATTATTGTTGGAATACCCTTATTGCTCAAAGGGTTTCAAGTGGCATGCAAGCTCTATTTTCTCTAAGAAATAATTATAGTAAGAAACGAATTTTGGAATGGGAGATCAAAAAGAAAATTTTTCATAGTCTTGTCTAACTTGTACTATTATATGGATGTGTTGCATGGGGACCTTCTCTTTCTACATATAATTGGAAAAAGTTAGAGCATGTTCAAAAATAGTTTCTTGTATGTGAAATTCATGTGAAAATGCAAACTTCTTATGATATCTTACTTTAAGAAGTAGATTTGCCTCCTCTTAAAGTTGAAGGCCTTTGTCAATTTATTGGTTATACTCAAAAGTTAAGTTACATGGAGGAAGTTGATTATGTTAAAGACATAATGAATGATACATAAGAAAATGGATGGTTGCATCAAAGAAAATTATGACTTCAATAATGAAATATTGTAATAAATGATATTCCTTCAAACAAAGGGCTCTTTCAGAAAACTATAAAAGAAAATTCTTGCTAAAGTTTGGTTGAACACATAAAGGAAAAAGCATTTTTATTGACATTTTGTTAGAAGAGAGTTGTTATATAATACTTAAAAATATCTATTCTTAGCTATTCCTATTTATTTAAGAAATGAAATTGCTAGAGCAAGAGTGAGCTCTGATCATCTCCTTATTGAGACAAGTCGTTGGATCAAGTTACCAAGAGAAGAGTATATTTTTAGACTATGTAGACAAAGCATAGAAGATGAAAAACATATTTTTTCTATTTTTCCCATATTTCACTCATATTCAATTAAATTATACTATTTATTCTAATTTTCTGGTTGCTTTCTTTCAAATTGACCCTATTTGCTAGGGGTATTACATCAATGATATTTTTAACTTTCTTCAAAATTATGTTGAGACTTTGTAACTATACAGCATATTCTTTGTGATTTCCTAGACATAATAAAAATTTCTAGTTTCCAATCCAAATGTCTTATCTTTAGTTAAAGTGTAAAACCTTCTTTACTTTTCAGAAAATTGAAAAACAAAAATATATACAAATGAATTGCAAATATAAAATCATAAAAAAAGAAATACATTTATAAAATCTACTAAATGCATAGTGTCTTTGCAATTAAAGTTTATGGTTTAGGTATGTCTTTGTTGTCTCTCGTTAGCTAGGAAGACATATAAACACTTATGGGTGAAGTTTAGCCAAAAACTCCTTGATAAGGAATGCTCAACTACTTGTTATTTTAGTTGCTCATGAAAACCTATTGTTAACAACTATGCATAGCCATTCAACTTGTACTCTAGTTTTCTATTTAAATAACTTTATTTATTGTAATTCATATTGTGTCCACTATCCTTTTAATTTGAAGCACAACACTAGTCCTTTTTCTCCAATATAGATAAATTTTTATTATGACAAACCCACCTCTTGCTGTAATGACGGAAAACGTCGGCAACTGGAAAATACTGAACAAATTCCGCGTACACAGTTTTGACCATGGATCCGCGCGAGGGCTATGCTGGAAAAACGAATCCGCGGTGCCTTGAACGGTCTTGTTGATCAGACAAGGACTTACTAATCAGTAAACCAATGAATATTTCATGAAAACGATCTGATTCGAGGAATCATAAACTGAGGGGAAAATGATGTAGGTGAATTGCAACGATGATAACGCTAAACATGATAAGAGGAAGCTGACATAAGAGAAGCACGTAGTTTCAAGATCTGCACTTTGACTTGAAAAATGTATATTTTGTATGAGAAATTACACTAGGGAGTCCCCGATTACTGGATGTGAAGCAAGCACAAAACAACAAGAAAACGGTCCAAACAGAAGTCCGATCTACCTCGTGGGCTAAAGCCGGAATGCAAGGAAGGTCAAGCTCTGACGTCTACTGATCAACTGTTTCTGATCAATAGAGTCTTTCCCAGCAGAATGATTACTCCTCTCGCCGGTGCTCAAAGCGAACTGTGCTCTGTTTCTGCTGTAAGGTGATGCTGTCAACAAGTGCCAAAGCACTGCTCTCTGTATCACTGCTCTGGAAGTGATAAGTGCTCAAGTGCTCAGAAAAAATGCCTTTGCCTCTTTGATTTGCCAACCCTTGTATCTTTGTTAACTGGGGTATTTATAAGCTGTGACGCCCTGTAGAAAAGGTGCAACAATAATGACGTGTGCCTCGAATGTTTTGGATACTGTTGACTTGACCATTTTTTGCGTCAAACTTCCTGATTACGCACAATACACTCGTTCGCGTATTGTGCGTGTGAAGAAGAGACGTGCGTCGGGCATGTCTTAACTGTCTTTGAGTTATATTATGCTCATTCACGCTGTGTTACATGTATGAGCGTAACATGGAAACAATGGAGTTAAAGCTATTTTACGCTTGCTTACGCAGCCACGCGTAGTGAAGTGTAGAACAATGTTTAGCTTGGCGACGCAATACGCTGTGATATGCTACATTGCGTGATGAGCGTATGATGAGTAGTCACATTTTCTTAGACCTTGCCTTTGACTATTTTGGAGGTTATTATGCTGCCATGCGTAATAGAGTGTAAACCTGGCCTTGAACAAAAAGACTTAACAAAATACACAAGAAATCGCATATCACGCTGCTTAAGCTTCCCCCTATGTTGAAGTAACTATCCTTTTGATGCCGGACTATGTTGAAACAGCATCACGCTAAGCGCCATTACGCTATGTCGCGTGATATAGCGTAAACAAAAAAAGCATAGAAAGATTAGGAATCTGCCCAAGAAGTTGTGGACTTGATGCTACGTGCCTCTTGGTGTTGTTCTGTCTTACTCTCCCCTCTAGAATTCTAACATGCGCCCCTGCCTGGATTTCGAATCTTTGCCTAAGGCCGACTCGCAATTTTCACGGTGTTTCAATGGCCCCTCTTTGTCGACGGTTGGAGGGCTTACCTGAAAGATGTCGATAAAGAATACGAAACACTGGATTGGTAGAAGCAAGAACAACGTCAATCCATGGCTACTCAAGGATTGCCCTATCAACATGGAAAAACAAAGCTGGAGGGAATGGGAGATAGAATGGCATGGTAGGGAACAGGTTCAGAGAAGGTGTAGAATGAGGCAGGGTGGTAGGAGTATGGAATATGCTTACCGCACGCACAGAAACGTACACACACGTATGTTGACAGGAATGCTTTCAGACAAGCATAGCGCGTCAGCCTGAGATCTCTTTGTCACTGATTACAGAAGGAATGCTTGCAAAAGGAGCATGGCGCATCACTTCTGCAATATCTCTGCCAGGGGGAATGCAGAAAATGGATACTTGCGTATGTAGGTTTTGCGTGTGGAAAGCGGGTGGTGGGGATGAAAGGAAATAAGAGCTAAGGGTAGGATTTTTGAGAGGTACAGGCATGTAGATCTAAGTGGTCGGGCAGACCTGGGTAGCCTTTTCAACACGCTGTTGTACTTCACCGCTCAGATGGTCACCCCTTTGAACGACGTCCTCAAAGCAAGTAACTTGCAACCACAGAATAAAACAGAGGGCATGATTACTCAGGCGAACAAGAGGCGAGGTTGTTGAAACGAGCGTCGTTAGATGCGAGATAGAGAAATTGGGCTGTGAAGGAGGAGCCGGAGCATGAGGGCGAAGCCACCAATCCTGACGATTGGCCCAGCATATCTTCACCAAAAGGCATCAGACACAGTGTAGCTAACTGGTTGTACAGGGAACCAGCTAGATGAATTTGTGAAGCCGGCGTCCGATGGCAATGATTGGCGGAGGTTTCCATGGTCGTTGTCGATGAGGATTTCGTCGGGGCTCCGGTTGGCGAGACTAAACTCTTAGAGGTACTACCACTGCGGCGGGCGCGGCGCTGGTATCTTTGAGGGATATGTAAGATGCCTCCCAGCTCATCCGAGGAATCAGTAGGATGCCGACGAGGTGGCAACACTGGGACTATCACAGTATCCCACCTTGTTCGTTATGCAGCTGCACAGAGGTGATCACGCTCACTTGGTTCATATGACAGTAGTCTGTAAGTCCCAGTTTTGAGTCCTAGTAGACTGTCATCACTGGTTTTAAGTCTCAGTAGACCATGGTCCTAGTTTAAAGTCTGGGCGGACCGAGAAGTGCTAGTTTTACGTCGTAGCGGATGGTGGTATGTCTGATTTATGGTCTCAGAAGACCGTGCTATGGATGTCAATTTCGTGTCATGACCCAAGGACAGATCTGTGTTGGTTTTACGTCTCAGTAGATGACTACTTACCTGTGCCAGTTTAGCGTCATGGCGGACGCGTGCAAAAGATGCCAGTTTCTTTTCTTGACGAACCTGTACATCATTGCGAGTTTTTCATCGTAGCAGATGGTTGTGACTTGCCAGTTTAGCATCATAGCAGATGATCAGTGCCAATTTAGCATCGTAGCGGATGAGTATTGCCAGTTTAGCGTCATGGCGGATGCATGCAAGGAATACCAGTTTTACGTCGTAGCGGACGATCAGCGCTAGTTTAGCGTCGTAGTGGACGATCAGTGCCAGTTTAGCATCGTAGCGGACGAGTATTTCCAGTTTAGCATTGTGGCAGACACGTGCAAGGAATACCAGTTTTACGTCATAGTGGACGATCAGTGCCAATTTAGCGTCATAGCGAACGATCAGTGCTAGTTTAGCGTCGTAGCGGACGATGGTCGCCATACTTGCTGTTGACACCGTAGATGCTACTAAATGTAATACCGCTTCAGATATACATGATTTACAGGATTTGCTAATTCATTACCGTTGACGTTTGCTAATTTGAATGCTCCATTGCTGTACATGTCCACCACTAAGAAAGGGCCTTCCCAGTTTGCAGAGAACTTGCCTACTGGTTCACGCACGGCCTTAAGAACAAGATCTTCTTTCTTGATCAGGCATTGCTAAAGGTTATGACGATGCTTCTATCTCTGTTTGTCTTGATACCTTTCAATCGTGTCAAGAGCCTGTATCCGCTTCTCTTCCACTGAATCCAGATCTACGATTCGAGACTCGGTGTGTTGAGACTCATTTATAACCGCAGAGAGGACCATTCTCAGAGAAGGGATTTGCAACTCGAGGGGCAGCACTGCTTCAGACCCGTAAACCAGGCTATAGCGCGTACTACCTGTAGCTGTCCTACACGTAGTACGATATGCCCATAGCACATTGAGGACCTATTTGTGCCACCGCCTTTTGTTGCCGTCGAGCATTTTCTTAAGCAGATTGATGATCACTTTGTTCGTTGCTTCAGCTTAACCATTCACTTGCGGGTAATAAGGGGAAGAAAAAGATTGTCTAATGCCTAGGTTATCATAGAAGGATTTGGTTTCCGTGCTACTAAACTACGGCCCATTATCGGTCACAATAGTCATCGGGAGACCAAATCTGGTTACTATGTTGTCCAGTATAAAATGGCAAATCTGCTGAGATGTGATCTTCCGCAGGGGAACAGCGTCTACCCACTTTGTAAAGTACTCAGTAGCGGTAATAATGAAACTATGACCTGCGGAAGATTTCGCCGTGATGGGGCCTATAATGTATAGCCCCCATCTTTGAAATGGCCATGTTATCTGTGTTGTATGTAGTTCTATGGGTGACACGTGTATAAGATTTACGTGACGCTGACACGTGTCACAGGTGTTAACCTTCGTCAGGCAATCTTTTTTCATGCGTGGCCAGTAGTATCCTAAGCAATGGATTTTTAGGGCCATAGCCCATGGTGCTACGTGGCCGCCGCACAGTCCCTCGTGAACTTCGCCGACTATGTGCCGTGCTTGGTTTTTGTCGATGTAGGTTAGCAGAACACCATCAAAGGAGTATCTACAAAGAGTGTTGTCTCCGATGATGACGTATTGCCTAGCTCACTTACGGATTGCGTCTTTCTATGCGCATGTCAATGAAGACGGTAGCTCACCCTGTAAAAGGTAAGTTTTAATGTCTTCGTACCATTCAGGCGTGCTCTCCTCGAGAAGAGAGGAGATTTACGCCATCTGAATGATAGGATCTGTGCAGTCTGTAATCAATGCGGGGCAGGTGTCAAAAAGATGTGCAGGCACGTTCAAAGCCAGTGTTGCCAGTGCATCGGCCAGTGTGTTATCCATGCGAGGCACGTGCTGGGCATCGATGGTCGCAAATCGTCTCAGAAGATCTTTAGCCGTATCACAGTAGGGCTG
>MNCI01001869.1:54455-66107 GCA_015680685.1 Gnetum montanum
CCCGCCATTTCCTTTGCCATTTGGCCCCGGTAAAGCTGTTGTATAGTTGGTTATTGCGTAATGTAATTGTAAATTGTAGACATTGCGTAATAGAGCTTTGGTTAATTTGTGCTTGACATTGTGCAGTTAGGGAATCTCGGGAGATTACCCTTATGATTTTCGGCCACGAGGCGAACACTATCCTCTTCCGCTACGGTGACATCAAAGACACACAGCGCTGGCTCGGCCACTCGGCGGCCCTAGTCACGGTGACCTCCAAGATCTGAGCCGCAGGGCTAATGCACCTATTTTTGGCCACGACTCCTGATGTCCCCACCAGTGAAATGCTAACCCTGGTCAACTCCTTCAACGAAAAGGCCAAGCGTTTCTGGATGCGTGTACATAACGTGCGCATGAGCTTTAACATCAACGCTCAGCTCTTCACGGATCTCTTTGGCGTCCCCTCAGACGGCCCTCCCGTAAGTGAGAAGGTAAAGAGGAGCGTCACCTTCCAGAATTGGCTGAAGGAGTGGGTAAGGGTCCCGAAGGAGACTAAAGGGTTTCCCTACGAAAGATTCGAGATGGGCGTCACCAAGACACTTTATCCCCTTTTCCAGACCCCGACCTTCCCCAAACTCAATATGCACCGTCCCCTTAACCTGAACCCGTGCCCCATTGAACGATTTTACGCAGGCTGTCGTCGTGGGCGTGATCTGGTCGACCAGACCCAACCTATCCATGATAGAATAAGGAATGACGTTGGTAGCCGTGCCATCGTCTACGTGCACTCTACGGATTCGGTATTGACCGACCCGGATAGTGATAAACATAGGTTCAGTCGTTACCTAACCTTTCTCAGGATCGTCTTTGATAGACCTATCGTGGAAGGTCAGCGAGGAAGGCGTAGGTTGCTCAGCTTTGGAAGGAAACATGATAGCATGTATCTCTTCCTCTTCCGCTGGCAAGCTTTCATCCACTGATATGGATGTTAGCATGCGAACCATAGCCTCGCGGTGTTCTCGAGATGTCATAAGCAGGTCGTAAAGGCTCAGCGTTGTGTTCTTTTGTTTGAGAGCCTGTTTAACTTGCGTGAATGCGTCGAGGAGGTCCTTCTCTCGGCTAGGTTATTTTTCCCCCTTGTCCTCTTCCATTCAGCCCAAGAGATGGATCTCCCGAGGTGGAACGGCATTAGTCGGAGGGTTGCTCTTTTTCTTGCCAAGAGAAGGCAGTTACATTTCTACACCTTTATCCTACCCCTGAGGCACAGGTGAAGGTACAGAAGCCAGGGGTCTAGGCTTAGAGAAGCCGAGTGTAGAATGGTCCTTCGTTGCATTAACTAATGTACCCTCTCCCTTTTGTTTGGGCGGTGAAGGTTGACGCTTTTGGTTGGAGGGCTGCCCCTGCGTGAGAGGAGCAACTTGTGGTTTTGGTGCCCTGATAATAAAGGGTGCCCTGGGCATGGGGGCAGATGAGGCCGCAGCTTGGCTATTGCTGCGTGACTAAGAGTGTGTCTGAGAAGGTGCCCGTATAATGAAGGGTGGCCTCGAGACCCCATCGGCTACTGATGAAATGGTTGGCCCCCTTGGTGAGTTGGCAGGGACACACAAAACAAAGGGTTTTTTTGGTGGTTCCCTCCTCCCACTGTCTGTACTTACCATAGTGATTGTATAAGGATCATCATTTGCGTTCAACGGGTCCTTATACACGTGCAATGTTTGGTTTTCTGGACGCGTCGGGTTGCTGCTGTCTAACTTGAGTGAACCGTCATCTAGCATACGTTGTATGTCGTCTTTCAATGCCCAACAGTAATCTATATCGTGACCACACAACTGGTGGTAATCACAGAAATGGTCCAACCTAAAAGATCACGGAACTGGTGGTTCGTTAGGTAAGGCTAGAGAAGAGTTCTTCAGCAGTTCACAATGACGTCTATGATGCTTCAGAGCCTCCTTGGACATCTTCTTAGGTTGAATGTGCCCTACCCCTAACAGTTGTTTTAGCAGTTCAGAATGCTTTACAGGTAATGCCGTGTACTTTGAGCGATCCTTACGCTCAAAGTTTGGCTTAGGCTGGGGGGCCTTTTCAGGAGCCACCGTGTCCTGACTAGTGCCGGCACTAGTCGTGGCTTTAGGAGGCATGGCGAGTGCCTTTTTGTTCTTTTTCTTTGTACTCTCAGTCATTGCAGCTACTGTCGTCGTCGCTACTTTGCCTTTGTCTTTGTTCTTGTTATGTGCATTCCTATAGGCGACATACGTCGGGTCTTTGCTGGCCTCTGCAGCATCTTGAATGCTTCTAACTTGAGCGAAGGCTTGATGTAAAGAATTGGGGGAAAGGTAGTACAGCTTTGACTTAATGAAGTCATTGACTGCTCCCTTGAATATCGACAGCATATGTGAGTCCACGATCGGCTCACGGATCTCATTCAAAGTAGCATTCCAACGCTGTATAAACTTTTGGACCAGCTCGAGCGAGTCTTGCTTCACCCCCATGAGCTGATCTAATGTGACTTCCGGTTTCAAATTGTATTTGAAGCGGGTCACAAATTGGGTCAGCAGCTCTTCCAGGGTTGAGATGGAAGAGCGTGGGAGAGCTCGGTACCAATCCAAAGCTTTCCCTGTTAAAGACATCGCAAAGACCCGAATGATAGTGTGTGGCCATTGTTGCAACAACAAGGACTCAGATCTGAACGTGACCAAGTGAGCATTGGGATCTCCCTCCCCATTGTACTTGGTAAAATGAGGCAGAGACATATTTGGCGGCAATGATAGCATAGGGACCGCTGGACTAATCAGATCATCCTGGTAAAAGTCCATGACCTGAATAGTATCAGAACCAGCAGCTTTGAGGCGTCGGACCTCCTCGGTGAGAGTCTGTATGAGCTGGAAAGCTTGGTCCAGACCCGTTGACGAAGGTGTCTGTGCAGAAGGCACAGGGGGTTGGACCGGGAGGGCGGTGCCAGGAAATGGAAAGGATGAGCGAGGTTGACTAGCTGCTGGCGGGGCGGGGATTCCGACAGGCAGGGGAGCCTGTGAGGACCACCACCCACTGGTTTGCGCAGACGGGTTAGCTACCGCTTGCTACGCTAGATAAGGATGAGGATATTGTGGTACCCCCTGTGGACCATACATTGCGGGTGCAACGGAGGGTTGCACACCGTACACCATAGACTGGGTCTGTTGTGCCGCCAGGTTGGCCCACTGACCTGTAGCAGGCTGTTGGGCGTAAGTGTGTGGCTGACCGACCGCGGTAGTTTGTTGAGTTAGAGGGGGCAGAAGTGATAAGGTCTGCACTGGGCACATTATAGATATGTTGTGAGGTGGCATCTGATGGATGAAATGGGGCACAATGGTTGCCGGGACCACCACTGGGATGCTAAGTACTCGTGGTGACGAAACTGCCCCCACATTATTATGGGGTATTTGTACTTGCAGCCCAGACGGCTGTGCAGTGGCCTGTGGAAGCGCAGGGACATGCATCTGCGTCGTCATGGCTGTGTTAAGAGAGGCAGCCTCTCCGTTGAAAGGAAACAGGGGATTTACGTACGTATGAGGGCTCAGAGTATGGAACGAATGTTCCGACTAGGCCGCCAATTCGTCCTCCTCCTCCTCATTCTGGGGTTCAACCATAGCCTGGGCCATTTGGCCCTTGGCCATGACCAATTGTGTGATGAGTTCATGTTGGTGCTCGGTCAAAGGGATAATGTCGCAAGCTGTTGGCTTGAAATCCTGGCCCCCTCGGTGGACCGCCTCAAAGTTTCGTTTCGCTTCGACTTCAGCTCGGCTAAGGGCCAGCTTCGCCTGGATCTTAATGGATATAAAGTTATATTCTTCAGGGGTTATGACTATGAAGATTGGCTCTTTTCCCTGAAGTCGCAACGATCGGCGCAATGGTCCCTGAGATCCCGTTGCCCTGGGGCTGGTCGGGTGACCACGATAGGGTTCACAGACGTGGCACCCAGATCGGTAGGGACCATGGCAGTTGTGGTTGTGTACAAGGAATCCATTGATCAATGAAGCTAGTGGTAGCTGGTAATCAGATCTAAGAGATGGCTAGCAACAAGAACACAAATAGGCTTTCTACCCTGTAGGATTTCAGAGAAATCATCCTTGCGACCGATCTATACCACGCGATTGGCCGTAGACTTCCCTAGAGGTATTACGTCGATGGTTCAGGGTATGGATCGCTACCAGGGCTACCCGAAATATTCAGATCAGAGCCTGAAGGCCCTCCTTCTAGCGCTAGAAAACTGTAACGACGGAAAACATNAGGTGAATTGCAACGATGATAACGCTAAACACGATAAGAGGAAGCTGACATAAGAGAAGCACGTAGTTTCAAGATCTGCGCTTTGACTTGAAAAATGTATATTTTGTATGAGAAATTACACTGGGGAGTCCCCGATTACTGGATGTGAAGCAAGCACAAAACAGCAAGAAAATGGTCCAAACAGAAGTCTGATCTACCTCGTGGGCTAAAGCCAGAATGTAAGGAAGGTCAAGCTCTGACATCTACTGATCAACTATTTCTGATCAATAGATTCTTTCCCAGGAGAACGATTACTCCTGTCGCCAATGCTCAAAGCGAACTGTGCTCTATTTCTACTGTAAGGTGATGCTGTCAACAAGTGCCAAAGCGCTGCTCTCTGTATCACTGCTTCGAAAGTGATAAGTGCTTAAGTGCTCAGAAAAAATGTCTTTGCCTCTTTGATTTTCCAACCCTTGTATCTTTGTCAACTGGGGTATTTATAAGCTACGACGCCCTGTAGAAAAGGCGCAACCATGATGACATGTGCCCCGAATGTTTTGGATACTATTGACTTGACCATTTTTTGCGTCAAACTTCCTGATTACGCACAATACACTCGTTCGCGTATTGTGCGTGCGAAGAAGAGACACGCGTCGGGCATGTCTTAATTGTCTTTGAGTTATATTACGCTCATTCACGCTGTGTTGCGTGTATGAGCGTAACATGGAAACAATGGAGTTAAAGCTATTTTATGCTTGCTTACGCAGCCGCGCGTAGTGAAGCGTAGAACAATGTTTAGCTTGGTGACGCAATACGCTGTGATACGCTACGTTGCATGATGAGCGTATGATGAGCAGTCACATTTTCTTAGACCTTGCCTTTGACTGTTCTGGAGCTTATTACGTTGCCGTGCATAACAGAGCATAAACCTGGCCTTGAACAAAAAGACTTAGCAAAATACACAAGAAATCGCATATCACACTGCTTAAGCTTCCCCCTATGCCAAAGTAAGTATCCTTCTGATGCCAGACTATGTTGAAAAAGCATCACGCTAAGCGCCATTACGCTATGTCGCGTGATATAGCATAAACAGCAAAAGCATAGAAAGTTTAGGAATCTGCACAAGAAGTTGCGGACTTGATGCTACGCGCCTCTTGGTGTTGTTCTGTGTTACTCTCCCCTCTGGAATTCTGACATGCGCCCCTGCCTGGATTGCGAATCTTTGCCTGAGGCCGACTCGCAATTTTCACGGTGTTTCACTTGCCACATATATCATTGTTTTTATGACATATTTTAATGAATATATCCCTTCTTACAAAAGGCTATAATTTTAATAATCCTTCAAAGAGGATGAGTAAATTTTTAAAAATCCATTTTGTATGAAGGATATTTGCGAGGTTACCCTTTATTGATGGGAAAGGCAGGGTTTGACAGATAGTGCATACTACAAATTAGACCCCTACCCCTAAGCAGAGGTAGGAATCTAACTCACCTCTCACCTAAAAGATGGGTGAAAATGAGTTCTACATCCCTACCACATTATGCTAGAATTGACTTAAAGAAAAAGAAATGTTATAAAGCATAATACCCTTATTTGAACTTAAAAGCATATCCCATGGTGTATGTTAAGTTTCTATTGCAATTTTATAATGAGTTTCAAGTTCAATTTCATAATGTTGACAAAATGCTACAAAGCACCAGCAACATGCAAAAAGCCATGTAGCATACATGCAAGTGATACAGAAACAATTTATGATTATCTTTCTAACAAATTTCATTAAAATGATAGGAATGCAACATGGCAACATCAAGAAAATGATTATAAAATCTCTTTATAGTGGCTATGGCTCTAGCTACATATTTGATGGTTATCATTAATCGTGTTTTTGCATCCTTAGGTTTACCTTTGTCAAAGTTGAACAAAGGAACATATGTTTATATAATATAAGAAATATTTGAATCTCAATGAAGTAAGCAAAATAGTGGTATGCACTAAGAATAATAAGTAAGAAGATGAAGGTTCATATCTCTTTATGTTCCTAAGAAAACTATAGCCTCTTCCCAACATAAAGGGTGGGAACATGTCATGGCTTTGAGGCAATGACATTGCTAATATTTAAAGTGTTCAAATAGCATGGCCCATAGTACTTGTCACATGAATTGTTTTTGGCGAAGGTATGATTCAAAAATTTAATTGTTTTTGGTTAAGGTATAATTCAAATATTCAATCCAGGTTACCTCTTTGAAGTGAATGTCGTTCCAAGCATCCTATACAGTCATCTTTTCTGAAATGTTGTGTTATTAAAGTCATCTTTTCTTCACTGTAACATTCTACAAATAGATTCTTAAAGATGCTATACTGTCAAGAGATTATCTTCCCTAACGCATTATTCATAATAATATCTGCACTCTCTTTCAGCAAAGAGCTAAAACTATTAACCAGCTTTTCGTCTCTCATTTGCTTAGTAACATATGGTAACTTTTTCAAATCCAAGTATAATCTGAGTCCTAGTGGGGAGAGACAATTTCTGCTTTTTCTCTCAAAATGGAAGACATCTGTAAACTGTTATTATGAATAATTAAAAGAAAGGGTGTGAAGTACACTTCCTCCCTATATTTATTATGAAATATGGTCTAAAAGAAAAAAAAAACAGATTTTTACTCACAAAACATGCATTTCAACCCACCGCTGATCCTTTGAAGGGATTTGATGCATTTTGATCCTCCATGCATCAAATTTTGGCACCGTTTTCAATTTAGAAAAGTGTTGATGATTGTGAATCTTTCAGGTAGTTTAATTGTTTCTTCTTTGCTGGGTCCGTAATTCTAGAGTTTTTTTATACATTGTTACATTTTGCAATGCTGAATTAGCTAATTGACCGTTGAGAATGTTTAGTGGATTTCCCTTTCTACAGTAATTACTGCTGCCTTTGAACAACAATTTAGCACAAATCGTAGCACTGTTTCAGAGCATTATCAACGATAAAGTGGCAACATAAGCTAATTTTTAGGTAAAGGAGTCTGGTTGGAACTCGTGAACTTTCATAGGTTAGAATGTTTCTGTTTCTCATAGGCCCAAGTCTTTGCACTATCCATTCAGATTATCTTCATGTCCTGGGAGTTTCTATTGAGATTCCTCCATTGATTGAGAATTGAGAATAGTCCGCTCACAAGTCACTCTAAAACAAGTCCACTTGAAAATCACTTATGACTTGACCTAAGTTCAGTTTATAGTGGAAGAATAAAAGTTCACTTTGAAGAAAGGGAACATGACAGTTTTGTCAGCTGCAGTTGAAAACATGTGACACCATGTTTTGTGAATATTATTACATTCAAATTGAAAATTATTTGTACGAGTACCACACAAGCTCACCTTTAAAGCAAGCTCAATTAAGTTACTCATAGACAGTGTGTCTATTACCTATTGTATTTAGGAAATTGAAATTGAAATTGAGGTTTTATTACATTTATACACCTTTTGGATTTATTGGATAATAAGAATGTACATAAAATGATCTTTGAAAATATCATTAAGAAAATTATAAGTGTTGTTGATAACATGTAAAATAGATCAAACCAACTGCAACTGTAATTTTCTACTTATATCTAATGTACTCAAATGCAAGATATTGTCCATCTTCAATGTTATTTGTGTTACACAATTAGCATATTGGTTTTTCATAAGTAATTTTAATTCATCTACTTATTTCAACTCTAATGATGAAATCTCCCTCATGCTTTGCTAAATGTGCATCACAAATAGTGAGGAATAGTAGTAGATAAATAGTTCACCTATGATTTAAGGTCTCCCCTAATACTATCCAAATAGAAATATTTTTTTACCTCCTACATGTTCCTAAAATTTTTGAAAAACTACTTATTTCACCAATTTGCAATTTTGCTTAGGATTAGAATAAGAAATGTGCTTTTGAATATTCCATTTATTAAGCTATAGAACTCACTCATGAAACTATATTTTATCATGGCTTTGCATCATACTTTTTAAATGTATTTAACTAATGACAATGTGAAAAGATTATGAGTATAAATTATAAACTAGCAAATATCTTCAATTTCTAAGGGCATCATCTCTACTTCAAGAAGTATAATATCCTATTGTATCCAACCCTTCACTTTAAATTCATTAAGGAAAAAAAAGAATCTAAATTTCTTCTATCTATTTTCAATATTTATTTGTTAGTCTAGGACCTCTATCATGTCCAACCCTTCACTTTAAATTCATTAAGGAAAAACAAAATCTAAATTTCTTCTATCCATTTTCAATATTTATTTGCTAGTTTAGGACCTCATATAACATAATAAAGAATATTTGGTTGAATAATGTCATAATAAAGTTGCTTTTAGATATCCCAATCTAAACTAGATTTTTTCTTATATTTGTATTTTAAAGAAAATAAGGCTTTTGTGTCACTTACAACTCTTTGAGTAATGCACTAATTCCATTTATAATTGCAAAAACATTCTAGGCTAAGATATTTATAAGAGGGGGTTATATTCACATGTTCATTTCCTACAGTGAAATTGTATACATTATTACATGTGCTAAAAATCATAATTATATTTTCAAGATATTAACTTTCATTTCTAAAAGATTAATATTATCACATTTAAGTGCTATATATTAACCAATTATTAAGGCATTAATTAGTAAGAGTATGTAACTTGTGATGTGTAAGTCACAAATTTGATCTTAAGATGTATCCTAATTTGACATCTTTTTGTATATTTTTTAAAGTATCATATTGATGATATATCTTGGGGTGAATATTTGTTAAATTATTTCAAGTTCTAACATTCATCCCCTTCCCTTCCCTTAATATATTCAGCATTGTAATCACTAAATAGAAGCCATAAAATTCCTCTCTCTCATAGCAATAATGCGAATTATATTGTTGTTATTTCCTAGCCATAAAATTCCTCTCTTTCATAGTAATATCAATTGCTTTGTTGTTATTTCTCTTAATATTTTGGTATGTAATATTAAATACTAAAAATATTTGGTTATTTAAATGAAGACAATGTTGACTTTTTCATACTATTATAGCCTAATATGTGTTCATTTTTATTTTTTTTACCTTTGGTTAGATAGCTACACAAAAGGAAGGGTAATGTAGCACTAAGTTTTCCTCCTATGTATCCTATAACTAGCTTTTTATTTTATTTTATTTGTTCTTATATGGATTAGAAAAAATGTATGTAATGTATGTGCAATCATATGGAAAAATAAAAGCTATGTATATGTGGTAATTAAGAATTTAAATTTAGATGGAGTTAAGAATACAAGAGTCATTACTCCTTACATGTATCTGAAGTATATATAATCATTAGTTATAAGTCTTGCATTGGAACCACTTATGAATTTGATGGTGCTAGGCAATAATGAGTCATAAAGTTAATTAGAATTCTTTAGAATTTTCCATAGAAAATTTGATTTCTCTAGAATTCTCTTATGGGAAATTCTATATTATTCCCATATGCTTTAACCAATGTTGAAATTTCTACTTCTTTTATCAATGCAAAAATTTTTGTTGATGTCTTAAATGCAAATTTACAAGCTTGTTAGAAAAAAGCTCTAATGACTTCTTCTAGTGATATTAATGCAACTAAGACACCCAATTTTTTTCTTTCTAATGATGTATATGAGTCATTTGTTTTTGATCTTCTATCACAATATGTGTTCATTCAAATTTTGATTTACCTACCTCATAATTAAAGTTTTGTTTTACAGTTAAATGATACATTAAAAATGTATGATATTTAAGTCCATGCTAGATACTATTCTCATTTTTTTCTTCTTATAAAGTTAGGCAATGCTTCAATGGCGTAGCATATCCTAGATATAGCATCTTTTATACATAGGTGTGCAATGCTGATCATTTATAAATGGGCTTTAGATTTTGATGTCCAATCTTAAGAATAAGCTAAAATTTTTTGTTTTGTTGAGTTAAATAATATTCTTTTAATTTTTCAGAAATTTGAGTAGGAAATTATTATTCTTTTAAGTTCCATTAAGCATATAGAGTCTATTTCTACAACTTTTTTCTTTTGTAGATATTTTTTTGTTGAAATTAGCCTTCTTAATCATACAAAGAAATTGGTATTACAAGAAGGATAAAAGACTTATATTAGGATAATTACCTATTATAATCTTCCTAATTTTTGCAAATTTTTCTATTGTAAAGAACATTTATTTAGTGCTTGGCCTTTTCTACTCAAGAAAAAATATTTTAAAGAAAATAAAAACTGTGTTAATGTTAAAGATAGGACAGAACAATATGAAGTTCAAGATACAAAAAATCAATTTAATGTCAAGGATAAGAATGATCAAATAGTAATAAAGAATATAGAAGAGACAAAATCTCATGTATCTAGTTTTGCTAGTAGTAGGAAAAATATGAACCAGCCTAGACATATAGCTTGTGAGGTAAATGTTTCCTTATTTAATAAGGTTATTGTTAAATCAAAGATTAAAAATAGTGTCAACAAGAAGACTAGAGTTGATGGTGAATATTTTAGATGTAAGATCAATGAGGTGAAGACCTTCCACAAGTGCTATCATTTTCTTTCTTTGATACAATTATTGATATTAAGACACAACTCTCTCTCTTTCTCTCTTTCAAATTCTTTTGCTATTTTATGTTTAGTCATAGATGTTGAAAACTATTGTAAATACTTTTAGGACTAGGACCATCCTCCCTACTAATAATTAATTTTTTCAAAGTATCAATAAGGCTTTACACATGAGTGGATAGTTCTAAAACTAGAAAATTTTTTCTTTCCACATATTTTTTTCAATGATGTCTACTTAGTGACAAACTTGTGATGTACTTTGAATTTTCTTTATTCAATATCAATATTTTTTTTGGTTCCAACACTCCTTCACCCAGTTACTTCNTTCCAACACTCATTCACCCAGTTACTTCTCACATGGCTTGTAAAATGAAGATGTTCCATTTTTTTAATGTTACACAAGCTTTCAAAAACTGTCTCAAATTGCAAGTAGTTATGACTAGTAATCTCTCTTAGTTCATTCTAACTCAAAAAATAAACTTTATGATAACTACGAGTAGCATCCCTTTGTAGTTTCTAGCTATTGGTGGTTATGAGTAATAGCCCATCATAGTCCATCTTGGTTGCAAGTAGCACCTCTTCATAGTTCAACAAAAAGGTCAAATACCTGATATCATACTTTTAATAGTATAAGTGGCTACAACTTGCACCCCCTTACTATGAGCCTGATATGAGTGGCTATAATTAGCACCTCCTTACTATGAGCCTACTATGAGTGGTTATAACTAGCACCCTCATGTAGTCCACATTGAACATCAATTCTTTCATTTCTAGGACTTGAAAGCTAACTATGAGTGATTACAAGTACCACCCCCTCAAAGTCTCTAGGTGCATGTA
>MNCI01001880.1:0-60175 GCA_015680685.1 Gnetum montanum
TCAAGTTTAAGAGATATAGTGTGTGTCATCATGATGAGGATAAAAGTTTTAAGGTATTCATAACTCCAAGCTAAGACATCATTGAATTCATGAAATAGATTATTTTATTTTTCATTTTTTGTTAGTATGTAAATGAGCACCCATTTTAAGGGGATGTTGTTTCCCTTTATTTTTGATTTGAATGATTTTAGATTTAACTAATGTTTGATCATTAGTATTTTTGGATATTTCCATAGTTTTGATGTGCAAGTTATCAAACAAATCCTCTTGAGTTGCTACTTTTAAAGAATTTCATTCATAAAAATGATATGCTTTGATATATCTTCTTCATTAACTTGAGAAATCTTTAGACATTGATCATTAAATTTTCCTTGAATGGATAGGAATTTAGAAATTTGATGATCATCATCAAAAAATTGGAAAGATAGAATGTCATTTAGAATGAAAATGATTTAACCTTTTTAATAATGATTATAGAACCCCAAGAATTAAGGACATAGACTTTATGATATTTCATAGTTTAATCTTTATCATTAAATATTTTATTAATTAGGTTTATTATAAGATGGAAATTACTATAAATTTTGAGTTTAGATAAATCATAATATTGGTCTAGTTTAATTTCATGGATAAGCACTTTATATTTAACCATGCTATTTGTCATTAGTCTATTAAAATTAACAACCTTTAGGATTGGAGCTTCATCAAGTGGGATAAGCATGATTCCAGCTCTAGATCCTTTCTTACAAGAAGCATTATCTGCTCTTAATATCAAAGTATTTAAATTAGTATAATCCAAAACATTAACTCTTTCATCAATATCAGTAATCATCACCATAGATTAGCTCATCTCTTAGAGTTTTAAATGTGAGAATCTCATTTATATTTTTGTCCTTCCCTAATGGTGGAGAATCACCAAAAAGGAAAGTTTTCCCATCATGTTTATTATAAGATAAAGTAACTTCATAGTTTTCTTAGAAGTCTATAAACATTCAATAATATTATGTGGAATATGTATGGATGTAAGGATTTATTTTTAAATCTCTATTAAGTTTTTGCCTATAACATAATATCCTAGGTCTACTTTAATAACCTCAATGAAAAGGTTAGTATTTTGATTTTGCAAAATTTTATTTTATTGATTAAGGCTTACAACCGCATGCTTAATTCGGTTCCAAAAGTTTGTGATAAAATAATAGCCTAATTTGGTTGCATATCTAGAACTAAAATATTTGTGTAACATGTCAAGCTAAGGTATTATTTAATTTGGATTTTTACTCCTTTTAAAGAACCTACCATAGGCAATTTAGATCTATCTTATTAAATGATACTTCTTGTTTGTGGTAGCATTTGTGCTTGTAGCATTTTACATACTTTTAATGAAATGATACTAATAGTTGCACTCCAATCCATTAGATAATTATGATAGTTTTTTCCTATAATAACTATCATTTCTAGAAAATGAGGTTGATATCTTTTGGTTAGTGTAAAGTTATTCATGTTTTTTATTAATAAGACATTATGACTCTTAACAAAATGAACCTTTTTTTTAGTTTAAGAAGAACATTTTTCTTTATTTTTTCTAGTGTATTCATCAATTTTGAATCACATCCTTCATTTCACTTAAGTATAAAATATTATATATTGAAATGTTGGCCTTAATCATTTTACAACATTCAACAATGTCATAAGATTTATGCTCATCTCTATCTTTTTGTTGGGGTTGCTTTCCTTTAAGTATAAAAGTTCTATCAAATTGTTGTAAAACATTGGCTTGGGATTATCCTATTTAATTTCTTGTGTTACTTTGGCTAAGAATTTTATTATTTGAAGGAGTGTAAGGATTGTTTCTAGTTTCAAAGGGGTTTTATTATTATTTTATTTTAGTTTTAAAATTTCATTAGACATTTTTTAAATATAAGTCAATATTTATGTAATTTATTTTGTTGATTTTTGGATTAGTTAGTCAATCCTTTAGGATTCATTATAGATTCAATTAAAGCTTTTATTTAAACATTATTTAGTGAAAAGGAAATTAGATTTTGAAAGAAACTATTCATTAGTTAGGATGTTTGAAGACATTTAGGGGTTTGAAATAGATTATTATTGGTGGGAATGTTTGTAAAGAAAATGGACTAGATTGCACAAGATTACTAGTGCTAATAATTCTAAATTAAGTTTGAAGAGCATTTATTAAGGTAATTTCCCTTAATTTGACAACTTTAGCTATTGCTCCTTGTAATTTTATGATGTTATGTTTAGATTTGATGGCATAGGTAAAGAAAAGATTTTTGGTAGAGATTCAAAAGTGAAGAATATTATCAAGTTGAGGTTGCAGCTAATTAGGCAAAGAAGTTAATTGGTGGAGAAAACCTAGTTCTAATCACAAATATTCTTTTGATGTAGTTTTCTTAGGCCTATAAAGTTTCTTGAGGCTAAGGGAAAACTAGTGAAGTTATCAAATTAAATTAAATATTTATTCTTAAAATTTAACCATGAATTAATCTATGCATTAAGAAGAATAAAAAACCATTATATATATTTTCTCCTAAATATAGTCATGAAGACTCTACAAGCTTTATTATTAGTGACCTTGTAGATGCCTAACAAGGTTTCAAAACATTCCATATGCTGATGTATGTTGCTAATGGAAGATGTAATATCAAAGAATAAATTAACATTTTGAAAGGATTTAAGATGGTATGATAATTTGTAAAGTTGAAATAGATTGTTGACTACATGAGTTGGGTGTGGGTTGGTTGTCATCTTGTCTCAAGTCCTTCTTGAAATAAAGGTTGGAAAATGTGAAGCTAAATATTTTTGTTCAATAAAATAATTGGTTTCTAGTTAGTTGAGATTGGGAGTTAAGGTCTCTTAAGAATCCAACTATGAGAACCACTATTATTCTTAAAGCAAGGAAACCATAAAATGTAAAATAGTGACATATATTAAAACATGGTTGTATGTAAATATGAAAATGAGCATGTAACTTAAACTTTAGGAAAATACATAACAAAATTATGATAATGTGCAAATATAAAAGACTTCATCTCACCAATGTTAAAACTAAGGTAAGAAGCATCAAATTAAATTAGAAATTTTTTTCTTCTAGTATCAATAAAGAAGAAGTATTAATGCATAGAAATTTTCACATAAAAAGTTCTCTACAACTAATTTTAAGAGACTCTCATCAAGGACACCTTCTATATGGGTTTAGAAACATGAGAATAGTCTCAACTATAAGATTGAAAATAATATAGTAATTAGTAATATTTTCAATGCATATTATTTTTTAAGAGGATAAAGGATGGAAAACAAAATAATCTATACAAAATGTATAATAGAAAATCATGCTTGAGGATATAACATAAATAGAATAATAAAATAAAAATTAAAATGGTTTTTACTTCAAATGTAAAAGCATGGTATAACAAAAGATATAAAGCTCTAGAATTGAATAAAGACAAATGCTTATAGTTTAAATGAAATCCTATTAAAGTCTGAAACTAAACAAAGATGAATATATGTAGTTTAAATAGGGTAATACTAAAATAAATATAATGCTAATAAAATATAAAAGGATAAAAAATAATTTATGTGCATGTGGTTCTCAACAAAATCATACTAAAACAATTTCATAGTCTTGGAAAGAATAAAATCCAAAATGGAGATTCAAGCTCATAATGTTTATACTAGTAGATTAAGAAAAAGAGACAATACTTAAAAAAAGATGTTACTTGGCTTAAAAATTGATTTTTGAATCTCTTTAGCCATGTGAACTTTTCTTAAACTAACTTACCTACATGTACCTCCAAAGGATATCCCTCTTATAGAAAGTCTTTGTGTTAGTTCTTCTTCTCTTCCAGCAACTATATATAAAATTCTCTATTTAGGTAAAGATCAAAAATGATCTCATTCTCATTAGTTTATAATGATCAAAACTAATCCAAAGAAATAGAACTAGATGGGAAAATAGAATCTTATTTAGGAGGGAAGTCAAATAGTACAAGGTTTCTTCCTTCTTTCTCTTCAAGTATAAGGCTTAAGCAAGAAAAAATGAGGATTTTAAATCTAGTAAATTGAAACCTAGAAGTTCAAGAAGCTTCTAGCTTTCCCTTAGTTTCTTCTCTTATTCACTATCACCATTCATTAATGATCTCTCCTTTTCTACATCTACATTTAATGCTCCTTCCTTCCTCCATTTGCAATTGGACTTTTCCCAACTATTTGTCTTCGTCATATGCTTGATTCTATCTATAACACTTGTCTATATTTGCAACAACTGTAAAAAGTGTAGTATCATAATTCTTTTAATAAGCTAATCTTAAAACAAACTATGAGCTCAAAATACCAAGTTGTTAAAATATATTAATTATTATACAACTTGAAATGAGAATTTTAATCATCATGTGGTTATTACATGTAATTCAATATCGTCATTATGCTAACTTCATCAAACTAAGATGAATGATTTTGATGGTTATACTAGGGACAAATTAATGATAATATCTAAATTTAAAAAATAGTAACAAGGATAATGAAACCAAAAAAAATTATAATTCCAACTAAATCAAAAAAAGGAAATACATAAAACTATGGACATATTACTATGCAATCATTTATTAGAAATTCATGATCAGTATAACTTGACCATCATCGATAATCTAATCATGCAACATTGGATAAGATGACCATAAAAGCCAATACAATTTAATAAGAGATTGAATAGTTGATTTTTCGCATAAGTTATAAATAATGAGCTATTACCCTAGTGGTAAGAATCTTGGCCTTGTAACTCTAGGTCATAGGTTTGATTCTATTGGGGAGCATTAAGTTATAAATTAAAAAGAAATTTCATAAAAAGAATTCTAAACTTGATCAAATAGATCCAAGGAGTCTACATACATGTAAGTAAAAATTTTAATTTTAGTTTCATAAACAAATAAACTGGTTATATACATATCAAGGAAAATTATATATAAGTTAAGCAGATGTTTATCAAAATTGAAATTCCCAAATACTAGTTTGTATAGCATGAGGAACAATGAAGATTTTTTACAGAAATAAAACATCTAGAATACCTCAATTTGAAAGAATCAAATAATTAAAAAAATTAATGCACATAGTACCTAAGATTAAAAATATTAAAAAAACAAATATACCTCTACAACATGACTCATGCCTATAATAAAATGTTTGACCCAAAAACATGATCTAAGAAACAAACTTCTTAGGTCACACTAAATAATATATTTCTAATTATAAATGCGATCAGCAACCATGCTTTACTTCCTTTCATAAGCCAGAGAAATAAGCAATCAAAAAACTACAATATAAATTCTAATTAAGTATCAGATTTCAATGAAAAGTGAAAGCATTGTAGAAATAAAAACCCCTAAATATATACAAAAGAGTATGCATCACTGAATTGTGAGTTATCAAAAGCCATGAAACAAATAAAAATAATATGTTATCATCTTTTATTTGGATTTTAGGTTGGAACTTTTGGCTAGAATCAATGATCGTGAAGTTTTTGGAGCATGTAAAGGTTTATAAGAATGGTGGGCTATTGAAAGAAGTATGATTTTTTGAGATCAAAATGTAAACCTTGAACTAGAATCTTGAGCACAAAATTGAAAAGCCCTCCATCAAAGGTACCAAAGCTTGGAAATCAATCATGTTGTGGAGAACACAAGGGTTGAAAATAAATATGAAAAACATTTGATCTCTGTATCATTGGTTGATTAAGCCATAAGAATTCAAACCTTGGAGGAAACCCTTATAGAATCAATGAAGGCTATGAAGAGCTACTCTAATGAAGTGAAGAATTCATGGGAAAGAGACCTATACCATTTTAAGTGCTTTTCCTATCAATGAATTTGCAAAACTCCTTACTATGGTAATGGGATAGTTAGGCAATAGCATACATTCATTTCAGAAGATAATAACATGATTAGTGGGATCAACTTTCCCACTATACTTGGTGAAATTAAACAAGAAAATCCATTAGGAACTTGCGTAGGTGAAAATAATGCACTAATGAGATTAATAATGAGATGGGTGATAGAGCCTATGGGACTTCCCCCATAAAATGTTATGACTTTATGAGTTTAATCCTCATTGGCTTAAAAATGGGATGATAGGTTTTGAAGTAAAAAAAAAAAGTTTAGAAGGCACACTAAGAATGGTTGGCATAATAGGATTTCCTAGAATAAGATTATGGCCAGGTAACATATGCTAGGGAGGTGTATCTATAAGCAATAAAATCAGCTGAGAAACATTGTATTTTATCAGTGGTTGGAAAGCTAGAGGGAATGGAAGTGAGGCCTATTATTGTTGGACTAGTGGTGTAATGAATAATGGTTGAAAAAAGTTTAGCAAGGGATTAGAGTTTTGGACTTGTACTTGGAATGTTAGATTTACAAATATTATGTTATGAAGCAAGTTGTATGTTGGTGGTAGGGTACGACTAGAATGAGCAATGGTAGCTACAGGAGTTGGAGTAAGGACTATAAGATAGATGGGTTGAGTGACATGCTAGTTGACAAAATTGGTAAAATTAGTGAGGTGAATGTACTAGGGAGTTGGGATTGCTAGTTGTGTGATGTCCTAGTGGAGCAGTTCTATGGGTATTAAAACATGATCATTTTTATCCTCTTCTTTTTCGTGGATGCTGATGCTACCTCCATCTTCACTTTGTTGATCTTAGGATTGGTACTTCTATTGAAGTTGATATTAGGATGATCCACTGGGTAATCCATCATAGTCTACGTTTATTATACTTTGGCACTAGAAAGTGGCTATATCTAATCTTTGATGAGTAGATATTATACTAGTGCTATCCTTTCATATTTATCCAACTCAACCAAATGGTTGGGATTAGGAAGAATAGGCTCTAAGTTGTTGGAAGTTTCATAATGTTCAATCTCCACAACTCATTTTTGGATAGTTTAATGATTAACTCCTATATCATACATGCAATCTTATAATCATGGATGGACATAGATGCCATGAATGCTTGAGATTTCCTCATTTTCATTAGTCAATAGACCTAGAAGCTTTGAGATGAGTCATATCCTTGGCCAGACATGATGTTAACAAAGCATCTTTTAGATACACTTGGAAAGAAGGATATAATGCAAATGGAAAAGGAGAATATTGTATAGTGAAGATAAAAATGTTAAAGATATGTAAAATAAGAAAAATAAAAAATGTTGGAAAGAATCTATGAACTTTTAGACAAAGGCTTTGTAACAGTAGAAAACCTATTGAACCTTCTTTTAGTGCCAAAAATGTTCCTATAAAAATGTTCTCTTAGAAATTTACAAGAACACATCAATGAAATGTACATTATATTGCAATCACACATACTTGTATAGGATCTCACTATCTATTAATTAAAACCTGGAGATGGATATATGTAATAATGAAAGATGAAGAACATATCTTTTTGAATTTTCATTTCTTTAATGCTTTTACACTTAAATATAACATTCAAGCAACAAATTTTTCACCCTTGTTTTATGTGGAAGTGTTAACTTTAGATCATTGTCTTGATGAGGTGTTCAAGAACCATCATGATCATAGCAAAACCTTGTAAAAAGTAAACATTTCTATTTTTATTTCCAATTCCATTTTCAATTACCTTGGCCAAAAACCCATATTCTACATCGGTAATGTTGACATGAAGAGTAATGTTGTTAAAGGGAAAATTACTTCATATGGACAAATATGTGCATGATGATGAATCCCATGGTAGAAATATTGCTCATCCATTGTAGAAGTATTAATCATTCAACCTTTAACCAACATCTGCATAAGCCCTTTAATTCCTTGGTTGGAATTAAGGAAATGTATGTTTTCGTTTCTTTTTATTTTATTGAAAAAAAGAATAGCGAATTATATTAATATGCTGAAAATACAAGGAAACACTCACAAAAATTAGTGCATTTTGAAGCTATCTATTATGCATAGAATGTTTTTGTGTGTGTCAAGATCATTAGGTATGTTGATGATTGTAAGGCGTACAATTTGGAAAGGAGACTAAAGATTTGAGTTAGTGAATGATTCTTTATTATTGTGTCTGATTTAGTGTTTCAAAAAGTGGAAAATGTATCAAGTCAAGATATTTTAAGTATTATAATAAATAGGCTAGCTAGGATCACTTATATTTAAAAGTTAGAAAAATCATATCTAAAACTATTAATTTCTTTCTAAAAATAAAGTTTGTTATTAAAGTCATGCTAACATTAGTGAGGTTGACAAAAATTCTAATCCAACTACTACTAATTAAACCTACAATCTATCATAGACTTGAAAAATTATGGTTCACCCCAAGTCTACCATCATAATTCAACAATGAGAGGGTCCAAGATTCATCCTGTAGTATGTAAATATCTTCCTTTACATTCACCAACTATAAGCTTGTATATTGATTATTGGTATCTAAATATCTTCCATTCCTTTCACATGTCCTATATTTGCAATAATGTTTTTTTTAACAAATTGGTACTTGAGAAAGAAATGATGTTCGGTCCCCCCATGGAAAAAGTTATTGTTGGCCCTATTAGGCAATCAATATCCTAATCATGATGATGATGTATGATAGCATGTCCATGCAGAGAAGAGGCTAATATGCATAAATTGAAAACCCAAGTATTTAAACCCATAATTTTTTCTCTTCATCCATAGCTTCCATTTCATTTTTTTCCACTTGCATTTTTTTTGTTTGCACCATTGAATGTGCAACCACCAAAACTTTTTAGGATAAATGCTTAGGTAAATGTTATGTTTGCTTTCTTTTCTTGTTTTAGTTTGATTGATGTAATGAAGGACTTCTTGTGTTGCTCGTTGTGAATGCTCTCACTCATTGAAAGGTTTTGGGTGTTTTACAATTTTGTGTTCTTATGAATGATTGTTGTGCAATTTAATAGCACTATTATAATTTCTTCTTTAGATTGTAAGCATAATGTGCCTTGCATCCATCTCACACTAGGATTTTTCACAGTTTGCAAATCATAGTTTCATAGCACTATATTTTCTACTTTTGCACTTCAAACTACAAATTTCTATGAGTTGTAGCAGATTAGCATTTTTTTTACTATTGTTTTGTTCTTCTCAAGTTCTAACTATGAGGGAAATGCAAGACAATCTAGTAGCACTATTTTCTCTTCTTTTTTTCATTTCTAATTATGAGGGAATTGTAGTGCAGAATATGGTAACACTATGTTTTAGTTCCTCTCAAGTTCTAATTATGAGGCAAATGCAACCCACAGTTTTGTAGCAAAATTTTAAAAAATATTTAAGATTTTATTTTCTAGAGATCACTCAGAAATTTTATAAATGATACTAACCTTCCACCATTCTATGTGGAGCCCACTCCTTGGACAATTTTCTTTGCTTAGCACCATATCCAGGTAGATGTTTGTTTTGTTTTCATAGTTTTTAGTATAAATCTATATCAACATATTAGCGAATGTAGGTTTTAAGTAATTAGTTATATTTATCAAATGTCATGTTTATTATGTTTTGCATTTTGATTTAAAATGCAGATTTTTAGTACCACATGTTTACATGTGATGGCAACTTTATTAATTTTTTGTAGAGAAGGTTTGGTTTCAAAATATAATACAAGGAATGAAGAGAGAAAAAGGAAACACGTGATACATTCAATAGGTGATAAGAAGGTAGAATTTTTGATTTCGAGGTGGTTTTCTATCCTAATATAAAAGGCATGTAGTTATGGACAATGGCCTACTCATTCTCACAGCTAGTTGTATCATTTTTTTAGAAATATTTTCCTTCTATCACCTTTCTATAATGCTTATCCTGAGGAAATAATTGCCACATTCACTACAAATTTTATTTTTAAAATAGAAAACCATTTCTTCTTATTGTAAGGATTGTGTTACATTGAAATCATGTTTAAAATGTTGAAATAAAATTTTAAGATTAAGCACATTTTGGTGGGTTAGAAAATCTATTTCATATCATGTTTATATTTCTTAAAATAGCATAATAGTAAAATTTTTAAAATGTTTAGATTCATGCTAATACTAGCAGAGAACTACAAGAGGAATGTTGTGTTTGTAATGATTCCAAGAAAATGTCTTATAAACTAATTTTATCTAAACTAGACTATTTTATTTATTTCAAAGCTTAAAATTTTGGAAGGGCCACTTCAATGATACTATTATTAAACAAGATCATAGGGAAGACAAATTTTCAATTAGATGAGATCTATAGCATTATAGGTAATTTCAAGAATTTAGGAAGGTTTTCTTATGGAATAGTCAAATGATAAATCATGTTACCATTAACTTTTGTGGCTTAAGACTTCTTCCTTTTTGCCCTTTTTTCTTCTAAAAAAAGCATCTCTAATGCTTACCAAAATACTCCAAAATGGAATGTTAGCCCATGATTATGAACCTGTATGTGCTCACAAGTAACCTTAGAAACAATGTAAAATACTTACATTTATGAATTTTGTATTCAAATTTGATTATCCTAATTGATCCAATGAAAAAAAGAAAGTACAAAAATTTATAGAAATAACCTTCAAACTTTGAGAAAGCTTAGAAGTAATCAAAAAGCAAACTAGAGTATCACAAGACCAATTAGCAACAAATCCTATCACAAGATTATGCCATGGACCAAAACATTATGTTTACTCGAAATTTTAGACCATAGGTATCATGAGTTTGGAGAGAGTTATATTATGTTTCAATAACATTAAAGAAAAAATTCGAACACTGTTATTCATGGATAAGATTAAAGGAGTAGGTAAAGGTATTGAGAATCAAAGAAGCCAACATTGGAAGGCCCAAAGCAACCCATGATTTAAGAAGATAACAATAATTTAGTTTCATAATTTATGCATCAACGTAATTATATTTTATAAAAGATTTTTTCTTAATTTCAATGACTAAACCACATGAATTTATTACACTTCTAAAAGAACTTGGGGATTTAGTGGGTAGAGTATTTGAGAGATTGTGATTAAATGAAATTTCATAGATTTCTCTATTTCATTCTCTTAATCATTACTTCCAATGATTTCTTTTAAAATCATGGCTCTGTAGTCTTGAGATGTTCATTTACATAGAGTTTTTACAATGTATCATTATTAGGAAACTATAAGAGAAAAAGTTGAACATCCAGATGCATGAAATAACATTTATATTTTCATATATTGTTTAAATAAGAGACTAAACAAAAAAAATCATTACATTAGTAGTATCTTTGTGAGATAATTTTTGAAGGTTCTAAATAGCTCTGACCTATAGCATTAGCCTTCCAAATGATCCTCTACCTTCTAGTATCTTAAAACTTCAAGCAATTGTCACTTCTAGTAGGTTTTAATGCCTTCCAATTAGGACTGCGGGAGGGTGCTAGTTGCAGTGCCTTGCAATTTACCTAGACCTTGCTACTAGATGATCCTCTACCTTTTGAAAGCCATAAATTTGAATCAATTATTCCCTACTAGAAATTATAAATTCCTTTTGGAAGGGACTATGGGAGGGTGCTACTCTCACTACCTTGTAGTTTACCTAAAACTTGCTACTAGATTATCCTCTACCTTCCAAAAGTTTCTAAATGCCTTAAGTTGATCTTTTTTCTTCTAGATGATCCTCTACCTATCAATAGTCTTAAACTCCAAGCAATTATTCCCTTCTAGAATGTCTAAATGCCTTATGATTAGAACTACGGGAGGGTGCTAGTCACACTACCTTGCAGTTCGTGTAATACTTGCTACCGAATGATCATCTACCTTTTAGAAGCCAAATAATAAAACCAATTATTCCCTACTGGAAGGCTTGTATGCCCTTTAGTTGATCTTTTACATTCTATATGACTCTTTGCCTACTAGTAGCCTTAAACTCTAAGCAATTCTTCCATTTCAAAAGGTTTGAATGCCTTCTGGTTAGGATTGTGGAAGTGTGCTAGTCACACTGCCTCATAGTTTATGTAGTATTTGCTCTTGAATGACCCTTTACCTACTGGAAGCCATAAACTCCAACCAATTATTTCCTTCAGGAAGGTTTAAATGCCTTTCAGATGATCTTTAGCCTTTTGGATGACCCTCTGCCTTCCAATAGCCTCAAACTCTAAGTAATTGTTTTCTTCTAGAAGGTCTAAATTCCTTTTGGTTAGGACTATAGAAGGGTGCTAGTCATACTACCTTGTAGTTTACGTAGTACTTGCTACCAAATGATACTATGCCTTTTGAAAGCAACAAATTCCAATAAATTATTCCCTACCTAAAGGCATGGATGCTTATCAGTTGATCCATTACGTTGCAAATTATCCTCTACCTACCAATAGCCTTAAACTCCAAGTAATTCTTTCCTTCTAGAAGTTATGGAGGCTTTCAATTGGGATTGTAGAAGGATTCTAGTTCCACTACCTCGCAACTTATGTAGTACTTGCTACTAGATGACCCTCTACCTTCAAGAAACCATAAACTCAAACTAATTATTCCTTCTAGTTCATCTTTTGCATTCTAGATGATCCTCTACCTATCAGTAGCCTTAAACAAAAAATAATTCTTTTCTTTTAGAAGGTCTAAATACCTTTTGGTTGAGACTATGAGAGGATGCTAGTCACTTGGCCTCATAGTTTATGTAGTACTTTCTACCAGATGATCCTCTACCTACCAAAAGCAATAAAATCCAACCAATTATTCCCTTTTGGAAGGTTTGAATTTCTTCTAGTTGGGATTGAGAAAGAGTGCTAGTCACACTACCTCACAATTTATGTAGTACTTGCTACTAGATGACCCTATACCTTCCTGAAGCCACAGACTCTAACCAATTATTTCCTACTGAAAAGCCTAGATGCCTTCCAGTTGATCCTTTGCCTTTTAGATGAACATTTTCCTATCAGTAGCCTTAAACTCCAAGCCATTCTTCCATTCCAAAAGGTTTAGAGGCCTTCTGGTTGGGACTATGGGAGGATGCTAGTCACACTACCTCGTAGTTTACATACTACTTACTACCAGATGACCCTCTACCTTCCAAAAGCTAGAAACTCCAACTACTTATTCCCTTCTAAAAGGTCTGAATACCTTCTAGATGATCTTCACCCTTCTGGATGATCCTATACCTTTGGGTATCCTCAAACTCCAAGTAATTGTTCCCTTTTGAAAGGTCTGAATGCTTTCCGATTAGAACTATAGAATGGTGCTAGTCACACTGCCTCACAATTTACATAGTACTTGCCATTGAATGACCCTCTACCTTGTGGAAGCCACAAATCCTATCAATAACCTTAACCTCCAAGGAATTCTTTCCTACCAAAAGGTCTAAATACCTTTCGATTGAAACTACAAAAGGATGCTAGTTATGCTACCTTATAGTTTACATGGTACTTGCTATTGGATTACCCTCTACCTTTTGGAAGCCACAAAATCCAATCAATTGTTCCTACTAAAAGGCCTAGATGCCTTCTAGATGACCCTTTGCCTACTAGTAGCCTTAAACTCCAAATAATTTTTTCCTTCTAGAAAGTTTGAAGGCCTTCTAGTTGAAACTATGGGAGGGTGTTAGTTGCACTACCTTGAAGTTTATGTAGTACTTGCTATCCATTATCTTTCAAAAGCCACAAACTCTAACCAATTATTCCCTATGAGAAGGCCTGGATGGCTTTTAGTTGATCTTTTATCTTTTAGATGATCCTATGCCTACAAGTAGCCTTAAAATTGAAGTAATTCTTCACTTTTAGAAAGTCTAAAGATCTTCCAATTATGACTACAAGATGGTGCTAGTCACACTGCCTTTTAGTTTACATAGTACTTGCTACCAGATGATCCTTTACCTTCTAAAAGCCATAAAATCTAACCAACTATTCCCTTTCAAAAGGTTTAAATGCCTTCTAGATGATCTTCAACCTTCCAAATGACCCTTTGCATTTTCGTAGCCTTAAACTCCAAGTAATTGTTTCTTTCCAAAGGGTTTGAATACCTTTCAATTAGAACTATGAAAGGATGCTAGTCCCACTACCTTGCAACTTACATAGTACTTGCTACCAGATGATCCTCTATGTTTCAAAAGCCATAAAGTCCAACCAATTATTCCACACATGAAGGCTTGAATGCCTTCTAATTAATAATTTTCTTTCTAGATGGTCCTCTACATACCGATAGCCTTAAACTCTAAGTAATTCTTCCCTATCAAAAGGTCTAAAGGCCTTTTGATTGGAACTACAAGAGAGTGCTAGGACACTGCCTCGCAGTTTACGTAGTACTTGTTGTCGAATGACCCTCTACCTTTCTGAAGCCACAAATTCTAATCAATTATTTATTCTATCAAAATTCCTTAATGCCTTCTAGATGATCGTCTAACTTCTAGTAGCCTTAAACTCCAAACAATGTTTCCCGTCCAGAAAGTTTAAAGGCCTTCCAATTGAAACTAGGAGAAAATGCTAGTCGCACTACCTTGTAGTTTACATAGTACTTGTTACTAGATGATCCTCTACCTTTCAAAAGTCATAAACTCAAGTCAATCATTCCCTTCTATAAGGTATAATTGCCTTCAAGATAACCTTATGCCTTTCGATAACTTTAGACTCCAAGTAATTGTTTCCTTTCATATGGTTTGAATGCCTTCAGGTTGGGACTACTATAGGGTGCTATTTGCATTGCCTCATACTTTATGTAGTACTTACGATTGGATGATCCTTTGCCTTTCAAAAGTCATAAACTCCAACTAGTTATTCCCTATTGGAAGCCCTAGATGACTTTAAATTAATCCTTTGCCTTCCAAATGACCATCTACCTACTGGTAGCCCTAAACTCCAAGAAATTCTTTCCTAACAAAAGGTTTGAATATCATTTGGTTGGAACTGCAAGAAGGTGCTAGTTACACTGCCTTCTAGTTTATGTAGTACTTGCAACCAGATGATCCTCTACCTTCTAGAAGCCACAAACTCCAACAAAGTTTTCTCTACCAGAAGGCCTAGATGCCATTTGGTTGACCCTTTGCCTTCTATATGATCCTTTACCTATTAGTAGCCTTAAACTCCAAGTAATTCTTCCCTACCAGAAGGTTTGAAAGCCTTCCAATTGGGACTATGAAGGGGTTTTAGTTGTACTATGTCATAGTTTATATAGTACTTGCTACCAAATGACCGTCTGCCTTTTGGAAGTCATAAACTCCAACCAATTATTCCCTACTAGAAGGCCAACATGCCTTTCAATTGATTTTTTACCTTCTAAATGGTCCTTTACCTACTGATAGGCTTAAACTCCAAGCAATTATTTTCTTCCAAAAGGTCTAAATGCCTTCTAGTTGGGATTGCAGGAGGGTGCTAGTCATGTTGCCTCATAGTTTATGTGGTACTTACTATCAAATGATCCTTTGCCTTCTAAAGGAAACAAAATCTAACCAATTATTCCCTTCTGGAAGGTTTGAATGCCTTCCGGATGATCCTCTACCTTCCATAGAATCAAACTCCAAGTAATTATTCTCTTCTTGAAGGTTTAAATGCCTTTCGGTTGGGACTATGAAAGGGTGCTAGTTACACTGCCTCACAGTTTATGTAGTACTTGCTACCGAATGAGCTTCTGCCTTCCATAAGCCATAAACTCTAAGTAATTATTCCCTATTGGAGGGTCTGAATGCCTTCTAGTTGATCATTTGCCTTCTAGATGGCCCTCTGCCTATTGGTAGCCTAAAATGCCAAGCAAATCTTCTCTTCTAGAAGGTTTGAATGCCCTCTAATTCGGACTACAAGAGGGTGCTAGTCACACTATCTCATAGTTTACATAGTACTTGCTATCAAATGACCCTCTGGCTTCAAGAAGCCACAAACTCCAACTAAGTGTTTCCTTCCAAAAGGTTTGAATGCCTTCTAGATGATCTTCAACCTTCCAAATAGTCCTCTACCTTCCAATAGCCTTAAAATCCAAGCAATTGTTCCATTCTAGAAGGTTTTAATGCCTTTCAGTTAGGACTGCAAGTAGGTGCTAGTCAAAATACCTTATAGCTTGCATAGTACTCGCTACTAAATGACCCTCTACCTTCCAGAAGCCACAAACTCTAACCAATTATTTTCTACAGAAAGGCCTAAATGCCTTTCAAATGATCTTTTGCCTTTTGGATGATCCTCTACCTTCTGGTAGCCTCAAACTCCAAGCAATTGTTCCATTTCAAAAGGTCTGAATGTGTTTCAGTTAGAACTATGGGAAGGTGCTAGTCGTACTACCTCATAGTTTACGTAGTACTTCCTAGCAAATGATCCTCTACCTTTTGGAAGCCACAAACTCCAACTGATTATTCTCTTCCAAAAGGTCTAAATGCATTCTAGATGATCTTCAACATTTCAAATGATCATTTGCCTTTCGATAGGCTCAAACTCTAAACAATTGTTTCCTTCTTAAAGGTTTGAATGCCTTCCGGTTGGGATAGCGGGGGGATGCTATTCGCACTAGATCACAGTTTACAAGACACATTAGGAGATGCGAGCATATGCAAATCATAGTTCATCATTGTCAAATGAGTATGCCTTCATATCAACATGAAACTCATCTGTGAGCATGATTACACATTATCCATATACATCAATAAAAAAATTACAACATACATACCCATGTCCTCACCAACCACATCATAGGCTTTGTAATTGCCTAATGGGAACAACGGTAACCTTGTCTGGTCTCCTATACATGTTAGCACTTCATCACATGGTATTTAATTATCTTTCATTTCATGGAGACCAAAGATCTTTGAAGATTGGAGTTTGCACTCAAGCCAAATTACCATCATAATTCAACAATCATAGCCTTGAAATTTCATCACATGGTCTCTAAATATCCTCCATTCCATTCATTAGGTGCAAGCTTGCATATTTCTTGGGTAGTTTAGAAATAAATGATGTATAGTCTCTTAAATCAACACTTTGTTTGAAGGGCTCAATCACATATCATGATTTTTGGNCAACACTTTGTTTGAAGGGCTCAATCACATATCATGATTTTTGGTTGATATGGCTATCCATGGTTATTTGACTAGCAAAGCCACACACCTGCAAACCCCACACAATTCATGGTTATTTCTTTTGCAAAGCCATAGTCTTTGATAATTAATTTCAGTTATCCATAGTTTTCACGTGTGAGCATGTGAATGCCACATCAATTAGAACTAAAAGCCATGTCATAGTGAATAAACAATGTATGTGACAAATAACGCCATTCTAACTCCTTTAAATATTATCGATGGCATAATCCAAAAATCATAACATGTGAATGAGCCCTGAAGCTGCTGCTGAGCAAGTACAGAGCCACGAAGAGGAAACAAGACAAGACCGCTAGCTACCCATCATTGAAGTTGCGGAGGAGCAAGTACAGGGCCATGGTGAAGAAGTTAGAAAAAGAAGCGAACCTTATGTCGGAGAGCTATTTGCCGTGTAGATGTGCTGAATATTGTTTTGTTGATTCAGCTGAAATCGAAGGCGCAATTTCATGGCGGCCCTGCAGCATTTCTACGAGAGGAAGACACTGCTCATCACTGGATGCACCGGACACATTGGCAAACGTACGTAGGACACATTTTCCTCGTAGTGTAACCTCACCATTGCTTCTCACGAAGCGTAGTTGCTGTATGTATATGTTTGTGCTTCACAGTTGTCCTGGAGAAGATCCTGCGGACCCTGCCCAAAGTGCATCGTGTTTTTGTGCTAATTCGCGCCTCAGATTCATAATCCGCCATGTAGCGACTTCTTCAACAAGTAAACTTAAGCCTTAGCAGTGAGAGAAATGCTTACATGGTCTATGAGTAATCAATAGAGACGAAAACGATGGTGATTAAAAATCCGTTCATAACATCAATTCGAACTTCCAGGTTCTGAGTTGTAAGCTGTTCGATGGGCTGCGAAATATCCATGGGACAGCTGCTGGATTATTCCAGAGTTTTGTGGAGGACAAAGTGATGGCCTTGGCCGGCGATATTTCGGTGGGAGTAACCCTCGGCATAGCGGACAAAAGGATTTTCAACCAAATCACGGCCACGGTAGAGGTGATCAACTGTGCGGCCACTACCAATTTCGACGACGCTTATGACGTAGCACTGGGCACCAACACCAGAGGAGCCCTCCATGTGTTGCAGTTGGCCCGCATATGCAGGTGCCTTCACCTTCCCTTTCATGTTTCCACTGTTCATCTTTTAATTTTCCTTATTTCCGGGCCTCGATAACCACTTTTTATTTTTTGATTCCCTTAATCATGTGAAGTTTTTTTACAGCGTACGCCTGTGGAGATCTAACAAACAATGTTGTGAAGGAGGCGCGTCTGCAACTGCAACCCCAAGGCCAGCATGAATGCACAGACATCTTGCAGATCAAAAACAAGTTAAACTTGGTGCAGGAAACCATACGCGGACTCCCAAAGGATTTTCCAGAGAAGTCCAAGACTCTGGTTCTCCGGAAATTCGGCATGCGAAGGCGTGTGTCTACCCGATCTTGGCGACAGAAGGCATATGTTTTGCAGTGTAGGTTCGGACTAATGATATTAACTGGTAAGGACGATTGGTGTTACAGGGCCAAGCAATTGGGGTGGCCAAATAGTTACACGTTGACGAAGGCCATGGCAGAAATGCTGCTGTACCACCACAGAGGAGATATTCCGCTCGTCATCATTCGTCCAAGCATGCGGGAGAGCAGACTGCGCGAACCCTTTCCCGGTTGGACTGAAGGCAACAGGCACAGGTGTAATAAACTTATTTGCTAAATGCACTTTTTAATTTTTTTTCTTTAATCTTACAATCACTCTGCCAATGAATCAAATTGTGAGCATTTGATTTTTTGCTTTAATATTTAACAATCACTCCGCAAATGAATCAAATTGTGAGTATCGAGTAGAACCTTAACCGCGGCGGCAACTGCTTACGCCAAGGGAATGTTAAAGGCCATCCCTGGAGATCCGAATGCCATCGTTGACATTGTAAGTCAGTGATCATTTGTCTTTCTTATTCTGATCTTTTCCCCTTGTTTCTGCGTGTCCCCTGTGAGTTTCTCGGCCCCACCACTTGCTTGTCATTCACTCTTTGACGATGTTTATGTGGATGAAGATTCCGGCAGATTACGTGGTAAATGTGATACTGATGGCAGTTTCAGCCCACAGTAGAGAAAACGCTATGAAAATCTACCACGTTTCAACGTCACTGGAGAATCCTGTCTCCGTTAAATTCTTTGTGGAGAATTCGTATAATTATTTGAAAAAGCATTCATGGGTAAACCCACAGGGAAAAGCTGTGATTGTGCATGAGTGTGCTCTGACGACGGGCAAACGCTTTTTAACAGAGTTGAAAATGTCCAAGGGAATATTTCTGCAGGCAAGATATATAAGCAATCTATGATTTGAAATTAATTTTGACCACTATGATTTTTTGGCGGATTTGTTCTTCACCATTTCCATTATTCCTTCGCATTCCCGTTTCTAATTACTTTGTTGCACTATTTAACCTAGCCATCAACCTTAGTTTCTCTGATGTATAGGCGTTCAAGGTATTGAACATGTTTGCGTGCAATGCATGGGCAAGGGCATACCATGAGTGGCAGAAGGCGTATAAAAAAGCACAGCTTATGGGAGCATTATACGAGCCTTGTGGGTTCTGTGCCACCAGGCGAATAGTGACTCTCAATGAAGCGTAACAATTTAATGGTTGATGTGTGAATTACTTTTAATGTTTCACCCAACTTATTGAATGGTCATGCATCTGTCTATCCAGATTCGAAAACAAAGGCATACAGACGCTGCTTACTTGTTTGTGCCAGGAAGACAAAGCAGCTTTCAGTTTAGACGTCAAAGCGATAGAATGGCACTGGCACGTTTATCTTGCAGGCATTTACTTGCTGGGACTGGCAAATCATGTCCTCAACAATTCAATCGTCAGCTCTCTAAACCTTTCATCTGCTTTGACTTTTAATAAGGTTGTTTTCAGAAAACATCAATAATAAATCTGTTACAAAATTTAACTCTTCGTTCTTACCTGTATTTTTCAAATCTGCTATCAATTGCTGGTTAAATGATCCATCCTCGATTCAATTTTGTGCTGACTTGAGTAGGGTAAGTCATGGGAAATTATGTCAATTGTCATTTTAAAATGGAAAAAATACTGTCTATTAAAATGTTTTAAGTTTGCAGTTTTATAATATTTCAGTTTCAACACTATTTCTAATGGTGTTGTAAGGATAATGATCTTGCTTTGTAAATTTGCTCTGCCAAGTATTTTTGCCTATATAAAGTTTTTTTATCCTTCTTTCCACATTCTTTGGATGGTTTTCCATCAACCTTCACTCAAGAATTCTATAAATATAGATGGTTTTCCCTCAACCTCCACTTAAGAATTGTATAAATATATGTACTGTACAAATCTAGAAATGCAGATCTATAGCATTCTCTTCTACTTAATTACATTTTCTTTTCCATTGTTCTCCATTTTTGATATGGTATCAAAGGGGCCTGATGATCCCTTTGCAAGTAGAATCATAGCTTTAGCAAGGGTATTTATTGTTACTTCCCATTGTCACTCCTCTTGTAATACCAAAGAGAATGTTTGATTAACTAGTAGGAGAGGACTCATTAAGAGAATCTATCCTCAAATAGAGGAATAAGAATCATTCTATGATTTGAAAATGCCCTTCTTGGCTTCTATACTAAATTAGAATGTTTTAGTTTTGTGTCGCATAAGAAACACCCAAGTACATCTGGTAAAATCATCAACTATAGTTAAGAAGTACAATGCACTAGTGAGAGAAGGTGTTTTGCAGGCACCCCATATGTCAAAAGGAATTAATTGAAAAGATTCAATATTGAAAATATAACTTGAAGGAAAGGGCAATCGAGATTGTTTAGCAATCCACAATGTGATGGATGAGAAATAGAAATTTCAAATATATTTTTGGCTAATAAGTGCAAATGAGCACTAGACAAATGTCCTAATCATTTATGCCATAAATTAAATGAGGAAATAAGAGCTACAAAATAAAAAAGACTATTATGGAACTTATTCGAAACCTTGATAGAAAGTTGAATAAGGTATAGCCCATTCATTTTTTTACCCACTCTAATCATCTTCCTTGAGGCTTGGTTTTGTATAATACATCGATCAGAAAAGAATGTTACTTTGTAGTTTGTGTGGCAAACTAATTTACCAACAGATAGTAGATTGATTTTAAAAGAAGGAACATGGAGAACATCTTTTAAAACTAATGAATCTAAAATATTCACTCAAGAAATGTGTAAATATATGTACCACATAAACCCAAAAATGCAGACCTACAATATTCTCTTTTGCCTAATTACATTTTCTTTTCCATTGCTCTCCATATTTGATATGGTATCAAAGCATGGTTCTTTAATTCTTCAATTTGAGGAATCATCTCATTAGTTTTCAATCATTTCATCATTCATAATGGCATCTTCTCTAAGCAATAAGGTGGATGACTCTAATAGCCCCTTGTATCTTCATCATTCTAATAATCTAGGGGCTATTTTGGTTTCTTATTCATCACTAGAAGAAAATTATGGCACAAGGAGTCAAGCTATGAAAATATCCTTAATTGCAAAAACTATGTTTGGATTCATTGAAGGAATTGTTTTAAATCTATATGATCCATATGATCAAATTCAATGGAGCAGATGCAATAACATGGTTCTTTCTTGGTTGTTGAATTCTTTGTCCAAGCAACTTGCTACATCTATGATTTATGTTGACTTGGATCATGATTTGTGGGAGGATTTGAAGCAATGATTCTCTCAAGAAATTTCCCCATACATTTTTCAAATTTAAATAAAATTTCTTCATGTGTTTAAGAGTAGTAATCAATGGAAAATTATTTTACCAAGTTGAAGGGTTTATGGGATGAGCTTATGCATCACAGACCAATGCCAAGCTATTGCTATGGTGCATTAAAGGCCCCACTTGATCTCCAATAACAAGAAAGAACTATCCAATTTCTAATAGGGTTGAATGATTCTTATTCCTCCATTTCATTTAAACCACTCCATGAAAATCAAGAGAAGATTCTCTTTTACTAGAGATTTTGATTTGAAAATGTCTTCTTGGCTTTGCCCATTTTTCTTCTTTTGTTAAAATATTTTTACATTTCAATTAAAACACAATTTGGTCATAAAATTCAACAAATTTGAAGTGATAATGGTATCAAATTCAATATGCATTCCTTTTATTAAGAAAAAGGTATTGTTCATCAATAGTTGTATTGCTACCTCACAAATAAATGGCATAGTTGAATGAAAACAACAACATGTTCTAAATGTTTCCTAAGCTTTAAGATTTTAAGCTAACCTAACTTTACATTTTTAGGGGGAATGTGCTCTTACCATTTCCTATCATATTAATTGAACTTCTACACCTATTTTATCTAATCAAACCCCTTATAAAGTTATTTTCAATTTTAAACCTTCTTATTCTTACTTTAGAGCTTTTGGATGTCTATTTTATGCTATTACACTTCTTGATAAAAGATCAAAATTTAACCCATGAGAAAGTTGCTAGGTGATCAATAAGACTATCTTGGATGCTTGTAGATCCTCCTCAAGGCCCATGGATCTACAAGTTAAATTTTTCCAATAGAGATCTTCAACCTTCCAACGCTGAATTTTTCCATCAACATAGTTTTTGATGCAAGAAAGAGGGCCTTTACCTAACTTCTTCTTGTAAACCTATTGCAATGTTTACTTGTTTCCACCAATAACATGTTTTTAAAATTTTAATCAAATATTATTTTTGATTTTACCTGTTGTAGCATGTATGCCACAACCAATTTTTGGCCAAAACATGCTTTTCTCTGCTACTGGTTATAATGTAGTTTGCAGCATAGCTCTTTCTCCCTACAACTTTCAACTTTGAAAAAATTATTTAATATTATTATTGTTATTGTACTGCACAACATTTGTGTTTACCATACATTAGAGAATTTTTTTTAAATAATAATAATGATTTTTAACTTTATAGTTGTGGTTGTAATGCATATGTTAAAACTTCTTCCTAATTTCTGTGCGTTAGCAAAACTTAGAAAATTTTATGTTCTCATTACAACGACAACCTTCATACGTTGAAGCTTTTATTTGTTATGTATACTAAAGCTTTTGTATGCTATGTATACTAAAGCTTTTGTATGTTGTGTATGCTAAAGATTTCATATGCTACATATACTAAAACTTTCATATCCTATGTAGCTAAGGCTTCGTATGCTAAAGCTATCATTTTTTTCCTATGCTAGGATTATCTCATAAGTAAGACTCTCATACGTTGAGCAATCTTACATGCTAAGCCTTCTAGCTTACTACTTAGTTTAATACTTCGTTGATGCCTTTCTGGTAGTCCACTATATTATTGCTTAACCTCACCTACATGGCTGCTAACTAGGATGGAGTTCGTATTTACGACCCAAAAGACCCAACGATCATAGAGTATAGGTACTCACTTAGGTAGAGGGATAGCAACCTAGATTTTGTAGTTATAAATAAGGAATTCTATAACATTCTTTATGCAAAAATATAGGCTTGCCTTTTCATACCAGGTTGTAAGTCTAACACTAAGCATTACTTTGAAATTGTACATTGGGATGGGAAAGAATACATCCCCTCATCTTACGATAAAATTCCCCTAACAAACTTTTATGCACACATGCTAACACAACTTATAGATGTAGACAAGTGGAGTGAGAAGATTAGTTTGGATGAGTATCAGGAGAAGAAAGATGAGTGATGAGTGGCAAGGTACCCCTACACTCAACCATATGAATACAAGCATTTCACGCACAATCCAGTCGAACTCTGCAGATGGGCTAGTTGTGGTATCCATATAGTTACTCGTTGGTCTTAGTTCATTGTCTTCCCATTTGGACTAGTATTTGCTTTGTCACATATGGTTTAGTCTAGAGTGAGGTGTATGATGTGGTCCTAAACTAGTGCTACTCCTAGAGGCAATAGAAAATAACTTTAATTAAGCTAGGAGGAAAAGGAAGAGAGAGTTAAGCAAATAGGACATAGGAGGAGAGAATCTAGACTAGCCTAAGTGCAGTGAGCATCAATTCCTTAACCATCTATACACATCTTGGACCTCGTGTATGACTACTACTGGGATTTACCAAGTGCATATCCTAGGTACGCTACTAGGATACCAAGTAGTCATACTTAAATGCTCATGATTAATTCATACTCATTCCACATTTACTAATAGGGGTAGGTGATGAGGGTAGAGAAATATTAATTACAAAAGTAATAAATAACAATTAAAATTAAGTGAATGTTGCAATGATGAAGTAATCTCGATCTTTATTGGCGGTCATGTGCATGTCCATGTACATCACACTCAAATAAAGGTTCTGTACAATTACAATCATCACACTGTGGGCATGCACTGGGGAAAGGGTTGAGAGGAAAAACTAACAAAAAGATCATATTCTAACACTAACTTCCTATGTATTTCCCATGCACCCCATTGTGTATTTATAGGCTCACACGAGAATTGCGATATCACATATTTGATATTGCTTATCAAGCCATGATATCACATACTCAATATTGGGGGTCTGATATCAAGGGTCCGATATCTGGACTCATCAGACCTGATATCTTGTACCCAATATCAAGGGTCTAATATGAGCACTTGGAAAACCATGATTCATCATACCGCCATGACTAAATAACAACTCGTCCTGAAGTCAACGAAAGTGAGGAACAAGGTCAATTGATTACACAATGGATAGGTATGGGATTATTGACTAACTAGAAATTTATTCATGCCACAGTGGAGAGATAAATACAATAAAATTAGGACAAAAAAATAAAATTACAAAATTTATTGGAAGTCATGTGGTTCCTAGTGGTAGTGGCTCCTCCATGGGTCTCTTCCCCTTGTCTTGTGCTCCAAGCTTTGAGATTGATACTGTTGAAGAAGCACCTGATGTTTCTCCTCTTCTATCTAAGGATTATGAGTTGTCCATGTTGATGTTCCAATGTTTGATGGAGTCAGCACTTTCCTTGAACATGAAAGCTGCGAGAACACTTGATTGGCCTTGACATGCCATGCCGCAAATAACTATCATTCCTCTTCATAGGCTTGGGCCTTGACCTATCCACCTTTTTCTTGGTCAAATTGTGCAATAATAGGAGGTCCCTGATGGATGCTAAATGATTGTGCCTCCTACTCTACATGTTCTACATGAGGTCCTTGGATTCTGCCTCTCCCTGGGCATTTAGTTGTACCTTGAAAAGGTCCTACTTGTTGTCCTCTTTTAGGGGCCATCTATAATCACACAAATATCAATGGTTAGTAAGGTTATTAAAAGAAGTTAAATTATTTCATACCTTACTTATTACCTTTAGTGATTGTTGAATTCTTTGCTTAGTGTGATTTTAGACTTAGAATTTTTCAAGAAAGTTTCCTTAAAAGTTTAATGTTGGACCTAGTTTGTTTAGGTGATACATCAAATGACATGTAATGATTTTGAGGAACGTTTGATAAAATGATGACAAAAGNAATTAGAAGGGTTAAATGTAATCTATAACGATGCAAAAAAGCACAGACATCTTAGATACCACTACGATGATGTATGAATTCTATGCCACATAAGACACAAGTCAAAATTCTTGAACAAAGAGATGGGATGAATCATAGAAGGGATTGTATAGATTGGGACATGAGGTAACTGATCTAGGGAATAATGAATCTTGAGTGTAGGGCATGATTAATGTGTCATTAGCCTGTCACTCCAAAATCAAGACCAAGTCCATTCTCCGATCAATGACATCACATTGCTTCATTCAATGATGGAAAACCATCAGAGAATCATGACAGCAAAGCGTATGATCACTTGGCATTTTGTTCAAGGGAGGAGTGATTTAGAATTTCTTTGTGACACATTTATTTTTGTCTGGCTACTTTGGCACACTTTGTCTTTTTTGTTTTCTTTTTGATGCGTAATCCAGAGAGGCCACCTACCTTTAGGCATGGGTGCATGTCTTTCCAGTGGGAACCCCTAGAATAGCATTGGGGTTTTTTTGTTTTGTTTTTTTATTGAGTGCCTTTATTACTCTTACTTCCATTTTTTGTTATATCTACAAGGATCTTAGTACACCCAGGCTATATGGTAACTCCTACAGATGTCACCAAAGAGAATCCACAAGTCCCCTTAATGTCACACCGTGGTCATTCCCTCTTGGTCCATCCTTCTTCACTCAGGGTATAATGAGCACAAAATTACTTTAAGTTTTAATGTTTTCAAGAATATCATCATACCCAGAGTAGAACCTCTTATTAATAGAACAGTTGGGTGGATGTGATGGGCTCGCTGTCCAAGTAATTAGTCACTTGAGACTTGATAGCATAGAACAACACCTCAACCAATGAGTCACATGAGTGTTTTATTCATAGATGAGATTACCCATAAAAAGATAAAAAGATAAAACAATAAATAAAAATATGAACCAACCAATAAAAAGATAAAACAAAAAATTGAAAGATGAAAAACTGGAAAACAAAAAATTGTAAAATTAAAGAAAATAAAAATTATTTATTAATTCTACTTGTTAGAATTGAGGATATCACCCATGAATAAATCCTTGAGTATGGCTAGAATTAATAAATGAAAAATTTGAATCCAAGCATTTTGGAAACATTGGAGTCTAGTCATATCCAAAGCACTAGGTGTCTTTTGAGGTGGTGGTAGGAATATACCAAAATTGGGGTTCACACACTTGATTGTCGTAGGCATAGTGGGGTAGATTATAAGATGTGGTCATGTGATAAGGAGTTGACCCATTATGGCACCTGTGACTGTAAGATGGTATACAAGGATCGATATGTCTCCCTTCGTGGCTAAATTCACTAGGCCGCATGGTTTTTGGAGTATTGATTTGTGGCCCTAATAAAGTAACATAAGGCATTGGATTTGAGGAGAAATATGCACCACAGTGTTGGACTTACACCTGGTTGGAGGATGTAGTGGTTTCGGAGCCATGCCATCTCTTTCTTTGGTCATGCCTAAAGAAAGGATGCTTTTGACATTGTTGAGGACCTCCACTGCTATTGACCGTAGTAGCACAAGTAATGTTTGTGGGTTGGTGCTATGGTGGAAAACCTTATGGTACAATCGATGGTGATGTAGAAGGAGGTGAAGGATAAGAATATTGAGGGTGAGGAGAAGTGTAAGGCACATGAGGTGGTGATCGTGTTGGATAGGATATGGGTTGATAGTATTGAGGAGAATCATAAGAATGTGATGAGATAAAGGATGTTGACCCAGTTGGGAAAACAAGATGTTGGACTTGATAAGCACTTGGGTTCGGATGATAGGAAAGGTGTAACTAGTTTGGGGGTGGCTTCCTCCACGACTGGGATTTTTTCCATTGTGATTGAACATAGTGTTTTTGTACAAAATCTAGCTGTAACATTCTTCCCCAATGTTCATGTAAATTTGACAAGATTAGGCATTGACCTTTGCGGTGAATGTACAGGCAAACATTACATTGATATGTATGATTAGTAGTTGAGTTCTTATCCTTATTCTCTTCAAGCCTTCTTTCCAATTATCTAGTGGTGTTCTATCTTGTTTCTTGGTTCATCATGGCTCTACCTCCAATAATATTGGCATATTCTCCACATTTTTCATGTATGCATTCCATCCTCTTATTGATCTTTGCCTCAATTTCATCTAGTGATTGTAATATTGACAAAGATAGTTCCACCTCCTTAAGGTGAGTTGATTTTTCCTCTTCCTAATTATGGACCTTTGTTAGGTTGAGATTTTGATCCTGTTGAGATTTTTCAACATTCTCCCATTTAGACATTTCTCCTTATTCTTTTTCTAGCTACTTAATAAGCTCGTGGAATTGATGGGTTCGTAGTTCATATAGTTGACCTGGGACATACATCCCTAAGGTTTCCTTTGTTTAATTATGGAGCCCATCTATGATATGGTACATTAGCCTCTCCTCAGAGAACCCATGGCTTGGGCAGTTGTTTAATAGTGTATAATATCTTTCTAAGGCCATGTTCAAAGGTTCATGTTGTGCTTGTTTCCATTCTTGGATTTGTCTCCTCAAGGTTGACACTCTTGCATAGGTTTGATATCTTTCATTAAAGAGTTCTACCAGTGCTGGAAACCGTCAAATTCATTTTGGATTTAAAGATCTATACCATACTTTTTCTTGGCCAATGAGTGTGAGAGGAAACAACTTAAGTTTTTTCCATCCATTATCAATATTGTTCCATACATAGGAATCATGGAAGGCTTGTAGATGGTGTTGCGGAGCAAAATCATAGCCTCCTAAAAATTTGAAAAAGTTATTTAAATCAAGCCTAGGTAGACAACTTTCTTTATGATGCCTACAAGATATTTGAATAGCCTCTTGTATATGCATTAGGCTCTTAGTGACCAGCAGGGGTTCATCGTCACTAGGTAGATTATGAGTTTGCGAGTTGAGACGATGTTGTCCTTGTTTATGTTGGCATTCTTTATTTTCTTTGTGAGCTCAATTTTTAGTTCCATGCCAATCCCTTAAAAGATAGTCATCCATGTCATGATCTAACGTTGAAGGAATAGAGGAAGAGAAAGAACTAAAAAACTAGTCCTGACTTTTGTAAGTTTTCCAATCATCCCCTAACAGATTCTTGTTAGTTATTGAGAAGGTCCTAGGCCTTTCAAGCCTCCTCATTATATGGGCTATCCCATCCTTACTAGAAGTGTCAGAGTTGGTTGATAAGAATCCTTGGGTATCGTTGGGATACTCATGAAAATATGAAACTCCTACATAAGATTGAGTACTCCAAACTCCTTCATTGGTTCTCCAATGAATTGCCTTGCTAGATGTCATGTTATCACTGTCTTGTGAAAGAGACATTGTTGTGAATTGTGTGTGACTTAACTAAATTTAATTTCTTTGCCTAAAATATATATTATTAATAAACTGTTATAGTGATCTTGTATGATATAACTAATTTAGATAACTAGCATTGTCCCCAACAACAACGTCAATGATGAGTGGCAAGGTACCCCTACACTCAACCATACGAATATGAGCGTTTCACGCATGATTTGGTTGAACTATATAGATGGGCTAGTTGTGGTATCTAGATAGTTAGTCATTGATCGTAATTTTCTATCTTCCCATATGATCTAGTATTTTCTTTGTCATGTATGTTTTAGTCTAGAGTGAGGTGTATGATGTGGTCCTAAACTAGTGCTACTCCTAGAGGCAATAGAAAATAACCTTAATTAAGATAGGAGGAAAAGGGAGAGAGAGTTAAGCTAATAGGACATAGGGGGAGAGTATCTAGACTAGCCTAAGTGTGATGAGCATCCATTCCTTAACCATCCATACACATCTTGGACCTCATGTATGAATACTATTGGGATTACCAAGTGCATATCCTAGGTACACTACTAGGATACCAAGTAGTCATACTTAAATGCTCATGATTAAGTTGTACTCATTTCACATTTACTAATAGGGGTAGGAGATGAGGGTAGATAAATATTAATTACAAAAGAAATAAATAACAATTAAAATTAAGTGAATATAGCAATGATGAAGTAATCTTGATCTTTATTGGTGGTCATGTGCGTGTCCAAGTACGTCACACTCGAATAAAGGTTCCATACAATTACAATCATCACACTGCGAGCATGCACTAGGGAAAGGGTTGAGAGGAAAAAATAATAAAAAGATCCTATTCTAACACTACTTATGTTTTTTCTGTGTGCCCCATTCTGTATTTATAGGCTCACATAGGAACCACAATATCACATATCCGATATCACTTGTTAGGTCGCGATATCGCATACTCAATATCAAGACTCATCAGACCTGATATCTTGTACCCGATATCAGGGGTCCAATAACAAAGGTCAGATATTAGCACCTAACAAACCATGATTCATCATACCCCCATGATTGAATAACAACTTGTCCTCGAGTTAAAGAAAGTGAGGAATAAGTTCAATTAATTACACAGTTTGAGAAAATGATTAACATTTCTATACATCAATTTCAACCTATATCCTAACCTGCATCCTTATTTTCATCGATGTCCTTTGCTACACAACCTCACTCTGCATGACCATCACTCATGGTGTTTACCACATTCCATCCTTTCTGAATCCTAGTAAACCCTTCCATCGGATCCTAGGCTATGTAAGCCTCTCATACTCCCTTCATCCCTTTTATCCCTCAAGTTCCAACATAGGAGTTCTTCTTGTTATTCAACCCTTCTACTATTTTGATCACTCAAGCTCTTCCTTCATTAGCACTACCCATTGCATGGTCTAAGGCTTTCAACTCCCTTCACAACTGTCTATAGAAATGCCAAAACCCATGGGGATGCCACAATGTCTAGATCAAGGCTTTCATATGATCTAGGACATCACTGAAGGGCTAAGAAAGCTCAAAGCATCTACTACTCAAATGGTTAAGATAATGGACTTCTTCTAAGATGATCCCATTAGTCCTACAATCCCATAGATAATTCTTCATGCAGGTATTCCAATCCTCAAGTTGATCAAATACAATAGAGAGGATGATCCCAACTCACACCTCATTAACTTCTATCTTGAATACTTGTTGTTATAAGCTTGGCCTCATACAATTTTGCATGTCTTTCCTATGTCACTCACTAGAAAATCTTTGGATTCATACTATGCATTATCCAAGAATTCTATTTCTTTCCTAGAAGACTTAATTTCATAATTTGTAAACTAATTCAAATATAATTTGAGACCTAACACCATACTAGACTAGTTTATGAAGTTCAAATAGAAGCCTCTTGAACCTATTCAAAATTTATATAGAGATGGAATGCTCTCCTCAATGAGATACCTGAAGCCATTGCCAAAACCCATATGCTAGCCATCTTCAAGAGAGTGGTTAACAATTTCATTAAGTCCAAATTATACTATCTAGATCCATAATCACTTAGCCAAGATTTCTCCCAAGCTAAAACAATAGAGAATGCTACAAATTCTAGTAATTATCCAACATATGTATCATACAAGAACCAACTTATGAGAAGGAATAAGGATAAGGGAAACAAAACCATGTAGTCGTAGACACTATGGCTAAAGAAAACAAGATGACATATGCACCAAACATAAAGCAAAAAAGGCCCCTACCATCATCCCTCAACCTTCAATGTTTGGGACCTCTATGTATAAGAAAACTAGGTTTAACTTTGAGAGGAATGATCAGTCCAATTATATGAAGTTTCCCATGAAATTGTCTGAGCTACTTGACTAGTTGCTTAGGAGTAGCTATATCCAATACAAGAAAATGAGTAAGAATGCCCACAAGAGGCATGACCATCCATGTGAATTTACTAAGGATTTCACTGTAGCAACCAAGGATGATTCACTAGTGTCAAAATATTTTAAACTAAATTGCTTCTATTACTATCATCAATTGTCTAATCATGATATTGATTTTTGCTTGGCCTTGAAGGATGACTTGCAAAACATGATAGACAAGGAGAGTTAGTGTTAGATGTTTCTAACCCTGTTAGGCCCTAGAACCAACACATGAAAGTGTACAAGGATGCCTTAAAATACTAACAATGATCCGCTTACAATAGGCATGTTCAATGTTAGTAACAATCCTAAACCTACCAGGGAGCTTTTTGTGATTTGGATGCCTCCTTGTGATGAAAGGACTTCAACTTCATCAAGTTCAAGGATACATTTTGTTATAAGGATACCATCACCAATACCTCCCAAAGAACTTTTCATCATTAGGGTGCTCCTTCCTACCACTATTAAACCCACGACTTAAGATGACCAACATCCCTTCATGGTAGCCAATACCACAACCTCTTCACAACTAGACAGTAAAAAATCACTAAAAAAACAATGTAAGAGACTAGCTCATAAGTCAAAGGCTAAGAAAACTAATCCTAGAAGGAGGTAGGTCCACCAAATTCTACTCCCATTTCAACAATACTAATGAATTCGAATGATCAAGCTACCTTAATGAGCCTACCTAGGAAGGATGATAAACAATGAGAAAAGGAAAAGGTGGCCTAAATAATAAATGCTCAAACATGACTTGAAAATCTTGAGTAGAATGGGGGAAGTCAAAGGTGAAATAAATAAATGAATAGTGAACAAAATCAAAGACTTCCTCACTACCATGGAGCAGTTCAAGCTCTCCCTTAAATAGAAGAACATCTTATTAAACTTATATGATTTAGTTATGACCTCTTGTGCCTATGGTAAAGCCTTAGTTAATATGTTGACTTATATTCCTATTAGTGGGGATATTCTAGCTAATCAAGAATCTATCCACATAGTAATAGTACCACCCTTACCTAAGGAAGAAATGAAGTCAAATACTTTAACATTTTAGAACAATGAGGTAAAGATCAACTCACAAAATGGTGAGGTGTTAAGAGCTCCTTTATTTATAATAATAAGAGTTGGGTAGTATAAGGTACACTAGGTATATGTTGACAATGAGATAGCCACTAATGTTATCCCCTCCCCTGTCATAGAATGCTTGGGCTTGGCTAAACAAATTTAAAGCACCTTCACCTCAACACTTAAATCATTAAATTGGTCATGTGTACAAGTGAGAGGGTTAATTTCATTAGATTTTGTAGCTACAGAATAATTTTCCACAGTATATGATTTCTTTGTGGTGGAATAGATAATAGGATTCAACCTAGTCCTTAGGAGATCCTAGTTAGACAAACTATGAGTTATCTCTTCCCTAATCCATCAATAAATTCATTTGCCTTATGAGGGATGTGAGATTATTATCCATGGGAACAACATGGATTCCTTTTCTATCAACAATGTTGACTTAGAACATGAATCTAAGGTGGAGTTTCAAGAAGAAGCTCTTGTAACCCAAAACATAGTTGAGAAAACCAAAAAAATTGACCAAGTCAAAACCAATAATGTATGGGTCAAAAAAGAATCATGGGATGAAATCACATTTAGTGTATTAAGAAAATGGAACAAGTAGTATAAAATCATGCAACAAAGTCCTTACTCATTTTGTAATCTCTCAAAGATTAAAAAGCACTTGCACAATTGAACACTTTACTTACTTTCTTAACCATGTAGCTTATGATGTGGCCTTTAATTTATAGCCTTGTCTTCAACTTTTACATTTTACATTATACCTATGGCCTTTAAGTTCATGTCTAGTTTATAATTTCNTCAATAGCCATAGTTGCACTGTGTAACAAATGACATAAGCATATGAGAGAATAATAAATAGTCTCATGAGTTAAAGTAGCTAAATAACATTAATAGCCAACAACAATAAAATGAAACAAAATCAACCAATGGGTAAAGCTAGGCCATAGGAGGAGGAGAAGCATCATTGCTAGCACCAGGACCATCAAAATCACCAACATCGCTAGAAGACTACAAATAACAAAACAATTTAGACAATTAGTAACCATGGTAACCTATAAACATCACCAAAAAAGAATAAATAAAAACTATAACTTAAGGATAACAACCAAAACATTTCTTTTTCAAACCTTAGGAAAATCCAGGGTAATGTCTTTGGGTTGAATTTCTAAAGATCCACTTTGAGCCTACAAAGAATCTATTCTTTACTCAAGTTGGCCCAATGAAAATCTTCTAAATCCACACCTACTAAGACCTTTCCATTTTCTACATTTGTCCACTCAGGTGAATCATGAGAAAAGTTAGCAGCAGTGGTCACCCTAAATGTGGTAGTGATTTGAAGGGTAGGATCATCAATAGCTACCATTGATTCCTCAAACAAGTAGAAGGCATCCTTTGTAGCTATACCTTGTACAAACAACTTGTACTTATGTTGTTTCATGACTACCTCATGCCATGATTTTTTGTAGTTCTCTCTTTCCATCTTGTAGAGCAATTTATGAGCCTTTTATCCTATGCCCCACTTCAAGATGATCACATCACTCCTTGGTCTTATGAATCAAATGCTCCATTTGTATATCCTTCTTTGCAATGCTTCTAAGTAGATGTAAGTTTAAGTAAGTTAACAATTTCACTCATCTTTCTTGATGTAAGTTTAACTAGGGTTGGTACATAAGGTATTAAAATATTTTGTGATCCATCTAGATTACTAGTTCTCTCTCTCTCTCTCTATTGCCCCCCCTCCCCCCCAAGCCCCCCACCATAGAGATAGTAATGTAAAATCTTAAGCAGAAATATCATAGTGCCCAACTGAAGATCATGTGCTACATAGCAAGACTTGTGAGGTTTTATTTTTCTAGATGTATATGTGAAAATCTTGTCCTCTTACATGAGGACACCAATGAAACATTCACTAAAATCATAAGTACATATTTTAAAATGTTTTCGGGAAGAGGGAGAGATCAAGATTGTGGTTAATATCAACCTTTTCTTGAACTTGTAGAATAATGTCTCACATGAAGTATCCCATTAAAAATCAATATTAGTTTGCAAAAGATTCATTAGAAATAAAGCAATGTAAGGGAATTTCTCAACAAACCTCTAGTAGTATCCAAAAAAATCAAGAAATCTTTACATCTTTACCATATTTCTAGGGATTGATCAATCAAGGATAACCATGATCTTGGTATGGTTCACAACTACTCTTATTGTTTAAACCACATGAACTAAAAATTGGATCTCCTTTTACTAGAAAGTGTAGTTTTCTCCAAGGATCTGCAACATGATCCTAAGATGTTGCTCATGTAGTTGCTCTAATTAAGAAGTAGTCATTGATGAAGACAATGATGTACTAATCTAGGTAAAGCCTCATGATGCAATTCATGAGATACATGAACACCAGAAGCACATTAGTGTGCTCAAATAACATAGACAAAATCTTATAATGATTATACTATGTCTAGAAGATTGTCTTGGAAACATCCTTCTTTGTAAATTCACATCTAATGATACCAAAAACGAAGATTAATCTTTGAGACCACTCATGCTTCAAGAAACTAGTCAAAGAGATTATCTATACATGACAAGAAGTACTTGTTCTTTACCATTACTTAGTTGAGCTAATAGTAGTTGATGAAAAATCTTAAACTACCATCTTTTTTATGAAGAAAATAGAATTACCCCATGGAGATACACTAGGAAAAGCCTACCAGTTTTTGAGAAGCCCCTGAATTTGAATTTTTAGTTTATCTAGCTAAATAAGGGACATCCTATGCAATGCCTTAGAAGTAGGCTTTACTTAACCTCATGCTTGTAGAAAAACTAGGAAAATTTAAGTAAAATACATCTAGGAAGTCATGACTTGTTAAGATCTGGTTGATATCATCATCATTAGATTCATTGACTGATATAGCAAAGTAAAGATGGCCTTTCCACACTAGATGAAAAAATGATTTTTGATGAGACTAATTCTAGATAAACCTGGTGAGGCTTAGTATGAATAATAACCTACACATAATTAGCCAACTATAATGAGAGTAACTTATGATGCTAATCTAGAATTTCATCAAACTAAGAAAACCAATTTATATCCACGATTGCATTGTACTTGCCTAGGTTCATCACATGCCTATCATTGAGCTAAGATAACTAAAGCAAGATGGATATGGATCTGAAAACATGACAAATAGTAAGGACATCACTTACAAAATTGATAAGTAGGCCCCTATTAAGAGTCTAAAATCACATTTGCAACCAATTGGCCAACTTTTGTTCCACAAAAGAATGAATAATACTAGAATTAAAGAGAATTAAGATAGGAAAATTGGAGATGCTGCATTCAGCCTCAAGTATAATGTTGGGATGTACATTTATTAGCTGGTTTATGATGACATACATTTAACCTATATCCTAGAGTTAGGTAGTTACTTGGGCTTGTGGTTATTATTGGTTTTATGTTATGAGTATTAAAGGTTTTGTATGTTCAATCAAGATTAATATGCTAATTCTTGTCTATATTTTGTAATACTGTGAATATTTGTACATACCATCATGGTATAAACATTGTCTATAATGTTTTTACATTAAATTACTTAATGTTTAGAGTTTGCTAATAATAATTCTATTTCTTGTACTCTTTAACTAGTGTTAAATATTTGTTATGTCTATTCATTATATTGACATGACTATTCCACTTTAGCTATAAATGTGTTGAATATGGCACTTTCAAGTAAGTGAATACAACATAGCATATAGACATAATTTACTATTACTTTTTCTCTATTTATCTTCATTTGTAATTAAGATGTAATTTATGTCAGTAATATTATGAACACTATAATATTTATGGTCCATTCCAAACTTTATGCTCTTTAATTTATGTTGTGATAGTTATCAAAGTATTTCTACTTTCTTGGACCATATGATCTAAGTATCACAAAACTCAACATGGAATTAGAGCTTAGATTTGCTAACTTATTTAACTAACACAATCAAATATTGTATGGTGATTTAGTAGTTAGGTGCATTCAATGTCAAGGAAAGTATAAATACAAACTATAGATTTCTATTTTCATACTTACAAAATCATGAAAATTGTAAAGAACTTAGTACAATAATAAAAATATTTATTTCTTAACCTTTTTTGGTTCTAAACTAACATTATTTTTTCAATGATCATTTGGAAAGTGTATAAAATCCATTTTGTAATCAAAATGCTATGGATTTTCTTATGAATTTGAATAAATGAGTTATTTTATGATTTTAGGGTTGTTAATAATGTAGATTTAAAATTTATGTTGTAAATTAGTTTCTATATGATAGAAATCATTGTGTAATGACTTGAGTTCACAATGAATGTTATCTTTTATTATTTAAACTTCAATTCTAGAAAGCCCTAATTTTTTGTTGATTGTAAACAAACTATTTGTTGAAATGGATCATAGTGAAAGTGGATGAGGTAAGTCATGGGGATCTTCAAAAAGGAAGTATGATGATCATACCCCATTAATGACTTCCTCATAAGATATGCAAAATGACACATTATTACCATCACCACCATTAGCACTATGATCAATAAGTCACTATGGAAATCCTTATGGAAAAGCCTTTAGATTAGCATCAAAGGACAATTTTAAGAAGTTGAAATTACAATGTAATGATTGTCCATTATGAAGCTATAGCCAATAAAATAAGAGACTTAGAACTGTTGTTGTTGAAAGAAGAATATGTCAAATGCTTGATGTCTAGAATTAGTCATTAATATTAATTATATTATTTGACATTAGCCACACAGTTAGTAAAGTAGGGTTATAATGTTGAACTAGAGAGGTCAAGTCTAACATCATTTGTTAAGTGCACAGTATCAAAGGATATTATGGTGATTAACAATTTTATAAGGATCTACAATAATAGCTAGTTTATTTATCAAGCTAAAACAACTTTGAGATTCTTCCAAATTCAAAAGAGATTCATATAGTTTTGTTTTCAAATGTTAACAAAAGTTTATCATTAAAGAAAGTAATTTTTTCCATGCATTAGTTGCTAAAATTCTTTGTTACTAAGGATGAAAGGAAAAAGGCTTGCATTGTTGCTACAATAAGAATCCTGATTTCATAGCTCAAGATATCATAATCTAGCATGGCTAACATTTTTACTTGTTGGGTAGTTGTGAATGAAAAAAAATGTAATCTCTTAGCCTATGTTATATTTTCTCTATGTTGTGATAAAGGAGGGAGTCCATGTGGATTGGTTGCCTATTCTAAAGATGGAAATAAATGGATAGGTATTATCATATTATACTACATTTACCCTTCATTTTTCCTATGGAAACCTTTAACCAACATTTGTTAATGTTTTTAATAATGTGAACATTATGAATGTCACTTTATTAGTGAGAAGTAATAATAATGAGTTAGTTTCATGGTTATTTCTTAAAGTCTTCTTAAAGCTAGAGTAGACTATCATGGAGCTTCTAGAAATAAAACAACTTGCTAATATCTAGCTTGAGAGATGGAGAAAAGTTGAGTATGACTACTAAACTTCATCCATGATGCATGCAATGATGCAACACAATAGTTTTGAAAATAAATTTTATGCATTATGAAATCACCATTAATTTCTTTAGGATCTCTATGGAGAAGGACACCATGGAGGAAACCTTATAAAATAAATCTGTAAGGAAATATTTTGAGAATCTAAATGTAGATGATGTTCTATCAATAATTAGAGTCATGGTTAGTNCAATAAATTTGTAAGGAAATATTTTGAGAATCTAAATGTAGATGATGTTCTATCAATAATTAGAGTCATGGTTAGTAAAGATCTTAGTAAAGTCTCTAAGATGAACTCCATCATCATAAGTAATAATTTATTATATGAATTAATTTTTATTCATTACACCATGGTGGGATATTATTTAAAAGTAGAAGCCTACAGTGAAATATTGATAAGTAATAAAATAGGTTTTGATGTTACTTTAGCATAAAATATGGTAAAAATAAAGATTTAATATTTGCTTATCAATAAAATGACAAATATATCAAAGCTTTTGGAAAATTGAAAAGAGAAGTTAAAGGTGCACTAAAGTTTATAAATAAGTAATTACAAGAGTTAACAACATTAAAATAAGAAAGAAACATCATGGGTTCTTGTATAAAGATAGAGCTTACAAGCAGAGTAGAGGAAATGATGGTGAGAATAATGGAGTTAAATGGTAATAAAAGAACAATGCAAAATAAGATCTCTAAACTTCGAGAAGATGTTTACTACTTGCAAAACTATAAAAATGATATCACTAAATAGAAGAATGAGTTGTAAAAAAATTTTGATGTAGAACAAAAGTAACTACATTCCATCATGAGAGATCTACAAAAATAGGTGTGAATGAAAATTTTATAGCTCACTACAAAGAATTTCTGAAATATGCTCTTGGTAAAGGTTATGATCTTTAACATATTACTACTATGATGTCATCATTCCTTACGATAGGCTACACTAAAGTTCAAGCTAAGATGTAGAAGATGGATGCTAATTAAAAAGTGAAAGAGTCAATTGAAGATGTTTCACTATCATCATTTGAAACACTTCAGGTTCTTGAAGAATCCATGGTGAAGGAATTTATTCTAGAATTGAAGCCTAAATTATTATCAAACATTTTTAATAATTTGATAAAAGTACATATAGACTCATTTATTCATTGATTGTTTAAGTAATTATTTTGTTATTTGTATTTACTTAAGTTATAATCTCTTTTGTTAGATGGTAAAGGTATTTAACTTTTAATTTGTCATGATAAACATGTATTTCTGTTATGTGGTTAATTATTTGATTATGTTGTAATATATTTTGAAGGAGATAATTACCCCTAGTATCTCTAGTAGTTTTTCTTGCATTTTAGGAACTAAAAAATGATCAACATAATCTACAACATTAGTGTAACATCCCATTTCTTGTTAAGGGTGGAAACAAATTGTGAAAATGTAATTAACCCTAAAATGAAGGGATACCTAATTATGAGAAGTTATGATTATTCATGTATCCCTTGAGAATGGGTTTGACCTCTACAATTTAAGGTTATGTTTTGAGGTCATACCAACATGGAGTTATAGAACCTAGAAAGGCAAGTAACAGGAGCCAGGTGAAGTAGGAAAAGAAAGGACTAATCATTCATTTGGCTAGACAACTTAATTGTGGTGGTAGTGTATGATTGCCTCTAAGGCTTAAGTGGCATGGAAAGATAACCCAAAGGGAATTATAGTACTCTCTCTTATTAATGAATTTTTTTGTTTTCTTTTCTATTATGAGTACCAATTATGCATTTAGTAGTTAATTCATTATTTCAATATTTTATGATGTTTCCATTGTATTACTTAAGAATGCAATGAATTAAGCGATGAATGATCATCTTTTTATGACATCCAAGTACAAGATGTCACATTTGGTATTGAAGCAAACCATGATTTAGGAGCCAAAGTTGATAAAAAATATTATTTTATTACTATTGTTGTAAAATAGAAATACATCTAAGCAGAATACATGTAAGGAAATAAGAAGAACATAAGAAAGGGGAAGATGTGGAATAAAAGGAATAAGGAAACAATGATCATTTGTTGCAACCAAACAAGTCGAGGAGATCTATGACTATCTTCAATTGTGCTTTCCATTCTTCATCAGTTGCATCCTTTTTGCTAAGCACTACCTTGCATCGTACCACCCATCACATAATTGCTTGATGTATGTAGTGGCACTCCTTAGTGCAACCACTGATTTCTCCAATCTTTTGAGTTATGTTTTCAGCATCTTAATTTGAATTAATCAATAATCAATATCTTTTTGCCATTCCTTCTCTTTCCTCTACATAAAACAAGATTGAAATTATGAGTTATGAACAAAAAAAATCAAATAGAAAGACAAAAAAGAAAAAGAGAAAAGAATAATAATTTCTCGCTTGAATTTGATCATTATCAATTTGAAGAAACCGTTTGCGAGACTATAGATGGCAAGACAAACATGTAGTGCTCTCTAGTTCTCCTAAAAGGTACTCTAGATCTTTGACAACTTCTAGAACATCCTTGCAAATGTAGCGATAGAAAACATCAATGACTAAAACACTGAGGTCCATGGACATAAAGCTTAACCCAAAATCTATGTGAGGCCCTACTAGAGGTGGAGAAAGGGCACCTTGAATAGTCTAGTTGATCAAATAGGGACTCATCAGATGTAATGGGGGTGTAGCATGGTTAGCTGCAAAGCTGATGTGAAATAGTGCTAAGGGTGTAGATGATGCTTGCAATACTTGTGGTCTTTATGGTGTTAATGGGGTTGAGCATAGTTAGAGGTGCTAGAGGGGATGAGTATAGTTAAGAGTTTCAACAAGGTAGATGGCGTTAACATGTGGGGACCATTATCCAAACATGGATTAAGCACATCTGTGTAATAAATACAATGAAAAATGCAAAGAAAATGCAAAGAAATAGAGAAAATAAAGTAGAATACCATCCAAAATGGGGTTAAACATAGTTGACACTAAAAGGTGATTAGAAGGTATGTGATGTACAATAGGAGCATGTGGAAAATGTAGTCACATTCCCTAGGCTATATGACAATGAAAACTGGTGTTCTACTGAGGTGTCTACATCTACTAGGTTGGCTACTATGGTGTACTGCTAGATTTGGTGTTCTGCTTGTAGTCTACCACTTCATCTATTCGCTAGTTTTCTATTATGCCTTTGGTTTTCTCCCAAGTTATTCTTAGATTTTCCAACCCTAAAAACATTAAGGGCATAGATATTTATAGGTTTAGGGTTAGCAGAAAATGTGGGATGGATGGCATGTGATGGAGGGGATGGTTGGGACTATTTTTAGCATAGTCACTATTCATGTGGTGTACCAATGGGGCTAGTGGTATTATCCTTTATTGTGCTTTGCCAGACTCTGCAAGACTGTGAGACTATGACTATGCTACCAACCACATGTGTGTGCTGAGAAGACTATAAGGTACCTAAAAAATGACACTCAGAGACTATGCTCAATAGGACTATGCTTTTCATACTCTCACATGGGGTCAAGCATAGTTACAATTTTGGGGCAACATGGGATAAAAAGAAGAAGTATTTTGCTAACTACACTTGCCGAAGATGAGTTAACTACATTCTAGAGCTAAGCTAAGTGTCATTGCTATGCTATGGAGGCTATTGGAGACTATTCTGGTTGAATATGCTCTCCACAAGCTAACTATGGTCTCATTTGGGGATGAGTGTAGACTCAATGTCGATGGAATTTTTAAGGAAAATAACTCTTTTTCTGACTACACTCTTCACGAGAGGTTGACTACACTGCCAACTATGGGTGAGCATAGTCCTGGGACTTCCCAAAACTTGTGAAAACTTACTACCTATTGACTATGCTCTCTATGAGAGGTTGACTATGCTTCCATCTAGGAAAAATCATAGTCTCAAAACTTAGAAATTTTTTGAAAAATTGGCCTTCTTGTTGACTACACTCTCCATGGGAGGTTGACTATGCTCCTAACTAGGATCAAGCATAGTCTTAACACTTAGTAAAATTTGTGAAAACTATCCTTTTGCTAACTATGCTCTCCATGAGAGGTTGACTACACTCTTGATTGGGGGAGAGCGTAGTATCAACACTTAAAAAAATTTGCAAGATTAGCCTTCTATTGACTACACTCTCCATGAGAAGTTGACTATGCTCTCCACAAGAGGTTGACTATGCTCCCATCTAGGGGAGAGCATAGTCTCAACACTTAGCCAAGAATTTGTAGTTGGGATGCTATAGTCTAGATTTGGTGGTGTTTCATTATCCCCTCTTTGTTGAGATCTAGAGGAGTGGCCCAAGAGACATCAATAAAGAATAGCAAAACACCACAAAAAAATTGGAACCAACATTGCTATTCAATGAGTGATTGGATGTTGTTGCACCATGCTCAAGAGTGTTGTGGATAGTAGATAGGGATGTGCTAAATGGTAGGTAAGAAGTGGAAATAAAAGGTGCAGATGATGTGCTGGGGATAAAAGGGAAGATGAGAGGCAAACAAGATGTAATGATTCAAGGACATAACTACTAATGGTGACCATTGCACTAGAGTGGCTTGCCCTTGAAAATGTTAACCTCTCATTAGAGTGCTTGTGAGAGAGTCGTGTTAGGCTCTAAAGCTTGATTTGAAGAGGGTGCCATGTGGTCACAACATGTGAGCATCAAAAAGGTTTATAATTTTTTACTATGGAGGGAATGAAAGGGTATTGGGATATAGGAGTAGATGTGGGTAGGTCATGATGGGATAATTGGGATATGCACTCTTCAGAAGTTTAGCTATTCTAATCATGCACATTAGGGTGATGTGGCAAGTTACTACTGTGATGACCTTTGTACAATTTCTTGGGGCTTCATTCTACAAACACAAATCCAAGAAGAGAAGAAAACCACACAAAACAAAAGTGCAAATATACTACAAATGATAAAATATAGAAGGCCACATTAGTGACATAGGTTGTGTAGATTGCAAGTGCTTTAGTCTAGAATGGTAGTGTGATTTCTTACTTAATGTGAAAGGAGAATTGTAGTATGCTTGCTCGCTTGCTTTTAGAGGGATGGAAAAAGTTACTAATTGATAGCAAACCCAATTTAAGGTCTTGGTGGACCATGGATTTACTAGATTAAGGTCTTGGTAATTCATGAATTTATAGTCCTAGTGGACTGTTCTATGCTAGTTTAAGATCTAAGAGGATGCATTGTGCTAGTTTAACATTGTGACCCAAGGATAAGCTATGCAATTTTAACATTGTAGTAGATGAGTTGTGCCAGTTTAACATCATAGAAAATGAATGCTTACCTTGCTTCATTGATGTGCAGTGCTACATGTTAGATGTAGTACAACTTCAAGTATGAATGGTTTATTGGACTAGCAAACTTGTTTCCATCTTGATCGGCAAGCTTGAATGCTCTATTATCATAGGCCTTAGTGACTAGAAAAGGCCCTTGTTGGCTAAAAATTTATCCATAGGTTCTTGAATGGCCTTGAGGACTAGGTCCCCTTTTCTAATTGAGCACTAATTATGGTTGTGATGATGCTTTGCCATTGCCTTTCTAGATGCCAATTAATGCGATTAAGCATATGCATGTGCACCTCCTCTATTGAGTCAAGGTCTACAAATCTCAACTCATTGTTCTAACCTTCATTGATGAAGTCTATGAGGATTTCCTAGAGCAATGGAACCTAGAATTAAAGTGGAAAAACTACTTTATATCCATATACAAGGCTATAAGGAATCATACTTGTTACTATTCTATGCATCATGCAGTAGGCCCAAAGTGCATAGACTAGTTGCTCATGCCATCATTATTTGCTATTTCTTAGCATCTTCTTGAGGAGGTTGAAAATGATCTTGTTTGTGGCTTCTACTTGGCCATTTTCTTGAGAGTAGTATGGAAATGAAAAGGAGTGTTTGATACCAAATTTCTCACAAAAGGCTTTGTTTTTAGTGTTACTAAACTCTAGTCCATTACTATGGTCATGGGCAAGCTAAAATAGGTCACTATGTTGTCCAACATGAACTTGCAAACCTACTATGATGTCATCTTCCTAAGGGAAATAACTTCAACCCACTTGGTAAAATATTCTATTTTCGTTATTATGAAGCTATGTCTTATGAAAGACTTAGGTGTTATGGGTCTGATGATGTCTAGGCTCCAGCATTGGAACAACCATGTGATTTGTTTTGTATGCAATTCAATTGGTGGCACATGCATTAAGTTGCTATGCCATTGATAAGTGTTGCACATTTTGACCTTATGAATGTAATTGCTCTCCATGTAAGACCAATAGAAGCCTAGATATCTAATTTTTTTTGCCATTATCCTAGGTGCTATGTGACCTCTACATAGTTCTTTGTGGACTTCCTCAATGATTGTTTTTGCTTATGTAGGTTAGTAGTATGCCATCATAGGATCTGAAACATAATGTAGTATCACCTATGATGATGTACTACCATGAATGTTTATGTACTACATCCTTTTGAGTAAGAGTTAAGTGTTGCAAATGCTTACCTTGTAGAAGGTACGCCTTGATATTGTCATACCACACTTTTGCATGGGTGGTGCTAATTGTGGCTATGGATGTGTCTTCAATGGTTTACATGATAGGTGTAGTGCAATATACCACTAAGGTGGGCAATACCTTGAACATTCCAATCACTATGCCAAGGGATAATGTTGCAAGTGCATCGACAATGGCATTTTCACTTCAAGCGACATGTTGGACATCAGCAACTGCAAAGTGTTGGAGTAATTGTTTTACCAAGTCATAGTAATGCTATAAATGTTGTTATCTACAAAAATAAACCTCTATTATATGATTGACCACTAGTTGTGAATCACCTTAGATCACTATGTGTTGGATCCCTATATCATGTGCTGCAAGGATACCTCAGAGGAGACCTTCGTACTTCACCACATTGTTGGTGTAAGGAAATGTGAAATGATATGTGAAGGGTTAGATTTACCTAGAGGGAAATGTGATAATAGTAGTGGCAATCCCCCTTGAAAGTTTAAAATGCAAGAGTATCTCATAGTTGTTAGGCATTTGGCTAATATTGCTAACATGCTTGTCTAGGAACTTAGGGTCTATGATGGCTTGATTGTCTACTGGTGAAGTTGTTAGTTGTGTGACTATAGCTTGACCTTTCATTGAGGCTTGTGAAATATATTATAGGTCAAACTCTACTATTATTTCGTAGATTATAGGTAATGCCTCCACCTCTTTAGTAAGAAGATTAGGGCAAGGTAATACTTTTCCATGTCATTGTATCTTGTTTCATGGGCTAATAATGCATGGCTTAGGTAGTAGATTGAGACCTCTATGCCATCATCTCATTTTTAGCAAAGAATAGAAGTAATGGACATGTTAGAAGTATCAAGGTAGATGTAAAACACTTATCTCCTTGTAGAGGATGAATCATAGGCAGTTGTGATAACTCTTGCTTAATATTGTCAAATTCTTGTTGGTAGTAAGTAGTTCACTCAAAGTGGGCTCCTTTCTTGAGAAAATGTTGCATTGGTTGTTACTTATTGGTTAACTAGGTAATAAACCTATGTATGAACTATAGTCTACCCTGTAACCCTCATAGCTCCTTAAGGTTTGTTAGTGGTGCATATTTGGTTATGGATTTAACCTTGTTAGGATCTACACATATATCTACTTTGAATACTACAAAGCTGAGCATCCAAATTATTTTAATGTCAAAAACATATTTCTTGGGGTTTATCCTAAGATCGTGTTTTAGACAACATTTAAGCACTAAGTCTAAGTTATTTGCATGATTGTGGGCCACTTTGGACTTAACTGCAACATCATCTGCATAGTCATTGAGCAAACTAAGCATGTAGTTGCTAAAGATGTATGTCATTGCTCATTGGTATGTTGTTGCTATGTTCTTTAGTCCAAAAGGTATTATTATGTAGAAAAATGTACATGAGGAGGTCATGAAGGTTGCACTAAGCTAGTGGTAAGGGTTGATCCTAATCTAGTTGTAGCTCAAGAACCCATCCATGAAGGAAAATAAGTCATGTCCAGCCATGGTATCAATTAGGTGATTGATACTAGGCAACGAGAAGTCATCTTTGATGGTTTCCTTATTTAGGTCTTGAAAGACTATGCAAATGTGTATACTTTCATTTTTCTTGGGCATAATCATGATGTTGAAGACCCAATCTACATAGTCAACAACATGGATGAAACCAACTTTGTATAGCTTGGTGATCTCATCATAGACTAACAATGCGACCTCAAGTCTAACCTTATGTGCTTTCTGCTTAACTAGTTTGATGCAGGGATTAAGGATTATGTTATGCTGGACTAGTTAGGGATCTAGGCCCAGCATGTCCTCGTATGGCAATGCAAATGCTTCAATGTTATGAGTGTGTTGTAGTTCTAGTGAGGAGTTTAGTTTCAGCATTCTTGCCTCATTGTTGTGTGTTACCATAGGGATCTGAACAAGGGGATCCTTCGTGATGTCCCCCTACCTCTAGTTGAAGGCCTTAACTAGATGGTCAGGCCAATCTAGTAGTGCTTCTACAAATGCTATCTACTCATTGTAGTTTATAGGCTTGATGTCTAGGTAATGAGGGTCAATGCACCACTTAATGTCACCATAAGGCCCCATGGGGACCAAAGGTGGAAAGATCTGATCCTACATAGATATGTTATGCTTTTGCAAAATAAACCAAAAAAACATCAAGTGGCACCTATTTTGACAAAGCTAATATGCACAAATGAGAAAAAGAAATCCAATGAAATTTTCTTAAGAATTCATGCATGTTTCTATGGGAAGTAAACATGTTTGTGCCAGTTTCAGGCCTCGGTAGGCGACGAATAAGCCAAACATGTCATTCTACGGAGGGTTGGTCATGCTTAGGAAGTGGAATTAAATTAGGAATTTATAGGGAAATGAAAAATCATGGTTTTGGGCTAAGTATGATTGACTACACTCTCATCCAACTACGCTCTCCACTGGGCATTTGGTGACAAGTGTAGTCCTAGGTTGATGGGTCATTAAATGATCTTGGGAGGGTATACAGGCATGATTTTACCATAGTAACTTGTCATTTTCTTTGTCTTTAATGCAACATTGAGAGTGTAGTATTGTTGCTACTTCTTCCTTTGTCATCAATGGAGAATGTAGTCATAGGGAAGATGATGCATTAGAGTACATGCATTCACCCAAGATTGACAAACGTTGCCAAGGAAGAGAGAGTGCTGAGTTGCTTCTTGTAGGGGTGTGTGGAGGAAATGAGGCCATCGGCATTAGCTAGGTACATTAACTATGCTATCTCCCTTTTCCAATTTTTCAATTTTTATTTTTTTTCATTAGGATTGGTTGTAAGCATCACCTTGCATGCCTTGCCATGGTAGTGACTATTGTAGCTCCACATCATTTGTAGGATGGTGTACTAGTAGGGAGGTCATGGTGGTAGGGAGGATTTTGCAAGAAGGGGGGGTTTTTTGTGTCTATTTCTATTTTTGAAAGGCCTACATAGGATTAGGGCCCTACACATTGTGCCACATGGTGCAATTATGAGGGCCATGACCACTACTATGTACTGTAGTGCAACCACTGGGGGTCGCGGCTACCATTACAAACTAGGCTGTCTTCATTACCCTTTTTTTATGTTTTGTGTGATGCAGGGCTTAGGGCTATGAGGCATAGGGCCCTGTGCATTGTGTGCCATGGTGTGGCTATAGGAGTTATAGTTTCCATTATGTGCTATTTCATGGCCACAAGGAACTATGACTACCATTACGTACCATTTTTTTCTTGTGTTGGGTGCTTAGGGCCCCATGAGTTGTGCACTATCACCATAGGGACCTTGGCCACCATTACACTCTATGCAACACGATTGTGATATATGCTAGGTTTTCACACACTATGGGGTATGCTTTCACATTATCTCTATGTACATTTTCTCTCTTGTGTTTTTTTGTTTGTTTGTTCTAGGGATAGCCTTACAGACTATGCTCTATAATATAGGTGTAGGGTCATTAATGCCATGAATGGGATTTTGGCACATTGGAAATTACACCTAGGGTAGCGACAGTCAGGGAGAGGAAGGGCTATAGCAAAATGTAATAGGCACAGTGGGTATGGCAATGTAGTGACATGGTGGCATGATGGGCGTGGTAGTGCAATGGTGTGGGGGCCATGATGGTGCATGGAAACTACACTCCCCACTACTGTGGTTGAGACTCTACTCTGCTCTAACATGAGACTATGCTTTCTATATGGTGAGAGCTTAGTTGTAGGGAAACTATTTGCTAAAATGTCTATTTGATTTTGGGATTATGCTCTCCACTCGGGTAATCTAGAGTTAGTAAAAAATTTTATCATTTTTGGACTATGCTCTCCACTCAGAAATTTTAGAGTTAGTAAAAATTTTGTTAACTATGCATGGTGCTAAATTGAAAAATGTAGCACTAAGCCTATAAAAATGTGCTATACCCCAATGAGTTCTAGGTGCATCAAATGAGTTAATTGACATCCTACACCCATGGGGTCCAACATTACACATTTTACTAATTTATGATAGTAGTTGCCAAAATTGAAAAATTTGTATATATACAAGCATTTGCATCTATTGCATATATACTAATGCTTTGCCTATTACTTGATGATTGTAGGGTGTGGCTGAAACCCATTTTAATCTTGGTTGAGCTCATGAGCATCCTGTGTTGCATGAGTAAACCTATCCCCAACACCCTTGCACTTGATTTGCAAGTGGATTGTTAGGCAGTGTGGTTTTGACCAAGAACCTAAGAGCTCTTGGAGTATCTATTGTAGTAATTTAGTATGATCATGTGGTTACATTCAATAGTTGAGATTGCTAATGCTATCACCAAGATGCTGCTACCTGGGGCTAACTGGAACATTTTGAAGTTTGTCTAAAATGAGTCCACTACTAATGTTGATGGGGCAAGGGGCTTAGGCAAAGGTCATAGGGGCATTTGATAGTTATCTAGAGTATGGTGCATGATAGGGTTTACTTATTATAACTAGAGAAACACCCTTTTTGTTACATAGTGGTTACATACTCTATTCCATATTCCACCTAGGATCATATATTGTTTTGGAGGGTAAGTGCTTTGATGGCTTATGCAATGTTTTTTACTACTTGTCCATGTTAAATTTCTAATAGTTCTATGGTTGATTTCTAGATTTAGAGTTGATGAGGATTGCCTACACAATGATCTAGATGCTCTAGCCTTAACCTACACTACCTTAGAGGTTTTCTCGTCTAGCACGAATGTTCGGGCAATTGTGATTGAGCATATTGGCCATGATCTAAAGACCTATATCTCCCATCACTTGAAGGAATATGAGTGATGTAGGACCCATGACTAGTTAGATGAGGAGTGGGCTACTGGTGAGATTAACATTAAGGAAGTGTGTGCACCACCACCCCCATCTTGCACTCTATTTACACCACATGTGTACCTACGTTTTTCGCTCATGTTCTTGCTTATGTATGTGCTTTATTTTACCTTATTTTCATGATGCTAACATTGTTTTGCTTTATGTTGGAGTGGTTTTTACCTCAGCAGAGTTTATGGTGGTCACCACGGATCACATTGAGGCCACCCTTATCATGAAATATTAGGATGTGGAGCATGTGCAACACTGGCTATGCAACAAAGTGCTAGATGTGTTGACAAATTGGCCCATGCATGCTAGGTTAATGCACCTATTCATGACCCTTAGCCTAAGTATCCCAATGCTGAAATGATTCCCATTATCGACTCCTTCAATAATGATGTTAGGAAGTTTACCACCTAGGTGCACAACATGATGGTAGTGATGGATCTTAGCAAGGACTTCTTCACTAATCTCTTTGGCCTTCCTACTAATGGCTTGATGATTATTGATAAGGCTAGTAAAGAGGAGATCAAGGACTAGTGGGGGGCCACTAGATCTCACAAAGGAATATCGATCAAAGATGTGTAGCTGCTTGATGTGCAAGAGCTCTACCCTCTGTTCTGCACTCTCGCCTTTCCAAAACTGCTTTCCTAAAGAAAGATCCTATGGGTGGAACAAGCATGGGTGATGAAGGACGTGTTGCTAGATGGTATGAGGCTCAACTAGGCCTCATACATAGCCACTAGTCTACATGAAAATATTTCTTAGCTTCAATTCAACCTAAAAAGGTTTGCATGTCCACTTCACATTCTTCAAAGGATACCTACAAAGGTTTGCAAAGCTTCTAGTCATGTATGATGATGGAAAATGGGTGGTGTAGGACTATGAGAAACTATCCTAGCCATGGGTCAAACATATGTTTTTGGCCACATGTGTGTAGGATCCTCTAGAGGAGATCGATGAGTCATTATCAATAACAACCAAGGTTTCTGTGGAACACACTTTATTCATGCAATAGTGTGGGTGAGGGCCCTCTGGTTGGCACTAGGGACATGACCAAGGTGGATCGCTACATAGAAAAAATGGAGGGGCTATCTAAGGATAAGATCAAGAGGCCATGTCCTCAGGAGGAAGCTACCCCTAAGATTAGGAAGCCAAGCAGTAAAAAGATCCACATCAAGCTACAAAGATTGCATGCGAATGCTGCAAGTTAGTATGTGTAGATCCTTAGATGCCTTAGTTTCATTTATGTATATATTATTTTTTTATGTTATTCTTTTGTGCTATATTTTCAATTAGCTAATGATGTGTTATACATGTATATGTGTTAATTATAGAAAAAGAAGAGAGGATGGAAAAAGTAACAGCTAAGCCACTAGTGGAGAAAGCATCTCCTCAAATTAGGGAGAAAGTAGCTCGTTGGGATGAGCTTCAAAAGGTAGAAAAGGCCCTTTGGTAGTTGGAAGAAGAGGGGTTGCTCCACCCTGATGGGGTGATTTTGACACTTTGTTTGATGTCACACATCTAGGTGAATCCCTTGTACTTACACCTAAGGGCTTGTTAGGTATTCTATCTTTATTTCCATCTCTCTTCCCTTGTTTACTCTAGTATATTTAGTTATGTTAGGCCACATGCTAATTGCATCATTTTATTATAGCATTAGATATTCCCACCAACGATCCTACATCTACTTATCGCATGGAGTCATGGGTAGAGATCCTAGATAAACTTGCCTTTATGGAAGGCATTATTGAGGACATGGTGGACCACTTACAACAAGTGGACTTAGATCTAGGTATGCATGTAGTGCTATTCTGCTTTATGCTATCCTACTTACTACTTAAATGCTTAGTTTTCAGCTAAGATTAATTGTTTGTTGTATGATTATAGGTCCTAAGTTGCAGTGGGATTTGAGCAAGGTGGCAAGGATGGATGCTTTACTAGACCTTCTTTCCAAAGTTGATCAAGTGCCTTGTCACATGTATGAGGCATCAAAAAAGTGTATTCTTTCTTGTGCAAAGTTATTATGGATTTGTAGGTGCACTAATAAGCACCTATGAAAACATGTGCATGAACTGCAGGAGAGGGTGACTAGCCAAGATGAGAAGATCAAGGATCTTCAATCCAAATATGACTTCATAGTGGCTAGATCATGGGGAGATGGCACCTAGCATACCTCTAAGATTGAGTATGCTAGGTATTAGACAACTCTCAGAGGTAACAACAAGGACACACAAGAGCTAGTAGAGTAGTAGCTCCAAATGGATTTGTTTGCTCAGAAGAATTAGGATTGGAAGAATTACAACGCAAAGGTTTATCAATGGAAATAGATGTAGAAGAATCACAAGCATTAGTACAAGCAGGAGCATGATGCATACCTGTGATCGTACCAAGAAGATTCTATCGAAAACCATCATCTTCAGATGTTTCTTGAGGCAACTTGTGGGAAGCAGACATATGAGTTTTTCATCTAGCATCTCCTATGAGGCAAATCATCACCCCCTTCGAAGAGGCCTCCTCTACCACATTTTCCATAGATCCACTTGCATGGACCACCATGGACAAAGGAAAGACCCTTGTGGGTATTGACTTTGGCCAAGAAGACTAGATGTAAGATTCCAAAGCCAAGATCCTCTAGCAGTTGAAGGCTAGCCTTGGGAAGCTACCTCCATAACTCACCCATGTAGGATCCTCCTAGGTTAGTTTTTGCTACATTAGTTTTTTTATGCTTTTTATATTTTGAGTTAGCTCATATAATGCATGCTTGCTTACTAATCGTGCATATTTGTTAATGGTTTTGGTAGTTAGCAGGCGATGTTACAGGCCCCAACAACTTGATCGAGGAAGCAAAACGTCTACCCCTACCTAGCACTACTGGTTGAGAATGACCAGATGTACCTCCAATTGGGATTTTTTACTACATTTTTGCTATGTGATACTATTCATGCTATGTATTGTTATGCATATTACATTTTCTATGGATGATAATTTGCTTAGTGCAATGTGCAAACATTTATCACTATATGATGATTTTTTCACATTTGCTATGCTTATAATGTAACCTATGCTAACATGCCTACATGATGAATTAATGCACTAGCCTAGAATTATGCAATGATAGCAATACTAGGCCATTTCGAGCCATAGCATGTGTTAGTTTAAATACTTGATGGGTCCCATGCTAGTTTAAGGCCAAAGTGGGAGGGCCAATACTAGTTTTTGGCCATTTTGGGCTATGTGTTGCTAGTTTAAGGCCATAGCTAGTCGAGGTGGTAGTTTAAGGCCATTCCAGGCCATAGCAAGAGGATTAAAGGCAATAGTTAAGGCCATTCTGGGTATCTAGTGATAGATTTAAGAGTGATAGTTTTTGGTAATTTTAGGCTATGTATTGCCAATTTAAGACTATAGCAGGCCAAAGCGATAGTTTAAGGCCATTTTGGATCATGTGTTGCTATCTCTCTTTGTGGTAATTTTTGCATTTATTATTTTTATGCATTTTTTATGTGATTTTTTTTCATGCATTAACATAATAACTATGGGAGTGTGAACTAGGCAAGAAAATGCATAAGGTAGATGGATGCATAAGTAATGTAAGAAAATGCATAAACTAAGTGAACTAGTGTGTATTCTAAGTAATCAAGCTAAATGTAAATAATATACTGTAATGCTAGTCTAGTGCAAAATAAATGCAATGTAAGAAATAGGTAAAATACATGGTGCATAGAAGAAAAGAGTAATTAAGCACCTAGCGTGTTTTGAACTAAGGGGGTATCTTAGTTATGTAGTTGCTTCCTAATTCAATGTAGGTTAGGAGGTGTGTAGGGACTACATTGCACTATCTAGTAGTCTCCTTGATCCTTGCTTTCTATGTTAAAGGGTAATTCTACCTAAAGGCAATCCTACAAAAATTCACTAGCATCTTTTGCTCTTTTGGTTATGCCTACCTCATGACTCTTTTTTTCACCACGAATGTGTCATCAAAAAACTCCACCTCTTACCCTTGTTTCATGTCTACATTGTTGATGGCCAAGGAGGTGGCATTATCACCATGGATGATAACTTCACCACCTTTGTATGAGAGGTGGATTTATTAATGAATTGGAGAGGAGATAGCTCATAATTGGGCTAGCCAAGGTCTACCCAATATTAAGTTAAAGCCTGAAATCTCCTTTACAATAATGAATTTAGCAGTGGTGGGGAATTGCTCCCCTACTACAAAAGCTATCATGATAGTGCCCATGATGATGATGTATGAACCATTGAAGGATTTTAGACACATGATTTTTATTGGACTAATTTTATTTTTGAGCCTACCTTATCCACAAAGGTATATGGTATAACGTTTGTTGCTACTCCATCATCAACATGCACTCTGTGGATCTTGCATTTCCCAATGCATATGATAATGAACATGGAAGTTGTTATGACCTCGCCCCTCTCAGGATTGACCTTGATTTCTTCATTAGAAAACACTAGGAATGTGGAACTTGATTCCTGTGGTGCAAGGGGTAGCATCACTGCATGGATGAAGGTCTTGTTCGCAAGGATGTCCTCCATAATAGGGATAGAGGTCAACATTTGTACCAGTGCTTCATAGTGGGCAAATGAGGTCATGATTAGGCCATACAGGCTCAATGTTGTGTTTTTCTATTTGAGCACTTGTTTGACTTGGACTAATGCATCCACGAAGTCTTTGCCATTAGCCATGTTTTTGCTAGCCTTGAATTCTTCCAAGCAGCCTAAGAGATGGATCTCTTGTGGAGGTGACTTAGGCTTTGTTTGCTTGGTTTGTTTAGGGGCCCTAGTGCTCTCTTGTGATTTTCTTGTCATGGCCTCTTTAGTTATTTTGGCCATAGCAACCACAAATATGGGAACCAATTTTGGTAAACATAGTGCTCTTTGGTTTTGATGTTGCCTAGTCATCTTATCTATGAGATGCTCATTGGGTCTCCTGTGTTGCCACCTTGGGTGCCTACCAATGTTGCTTGTGGGGTTGCCCCTTAGAAAGGAAGGAATTGATGAATTGTTCACTACTAGGTTTTAGGCATGTGAGGGGCTAGCATGTTATGACACTCAAAAAATGAAGGGTGGATAAAATATTATTATTGATGTAACTTGTGGAAGAACCCTAACTACGAAGGGTGTTGTATGTGATTGAGGTGGCACTCTAACGATGCATAGGGGCCTCAAACCCATGGGGGCCAAGAGGACCCTTGCATTACTAAAGGAAACCTGGACCACAAATGGCTACTGCACTAGTTCTAGGTCATCATTAATGCTACTAGCATTTATGACATAGCAAGCATCATCTAGGTTTAGAGGGTCATTGTACCCCCTGATAGACTAGTTTTGAGGCCTAACTGGGTTTGCAGTGTTAAGTATCAGCTCACCTCTATTGATCATCTTTTGCAAGTCATCCTACAAGGCTAGGAAAAATTCAATGTTATGGCTAGGAAACTAGTGGTAGTGACAAAATCAGTCTATCTTAAAATGACTTGGAATCGAGGGCTCATTTGGTGTTACCAATATGGGATTTCTTTGTAGCTTGCAATACCTATCATATTTCTTGCAAGCATCCTCAGACATTTTCTTGTACTGGATGCATCTAGATTTCAATAGTTAGTTCAATAGTTTTGAAGGATTTAGAAACAACAAGGTATACTTAGAGTGATCCTTGCACTCAAAGTTGGACCTTTGAATAGGTTACACTGTGGCCACTGAGGATGTAGGCTAGTTGCTTAGCACTAGAGTTGGTAGGGTTTTTATTGATTGGGTATTTGGGTTGCCTAGCCATCTACCTCTAGTTGGTTGCTTTGGCTTATTTGGCCACAACTGCCGCTATTACATTCTACCTTCTTCTATCCTTATCTTCTTTTACATGTTGGTTCTTGTAGGATACATAAGACTCATCCTTACTAGATTTTGTGATGACCTCTATGCTCTTGATTTGAACAAAGGCTTGGCTTAGGGACTTCAGGCCTAGGTAATATAGTTTTGAATTTATGAAGTCATTGACTACACCCTTAAAAATGGCTAGGAGTGTGTTTTGGTTATTGGCTCTTGTATTTCATTTAACAAGACACTTCAACATTGAATGAATCTCTGCATAAGCTTTAGGTGACCCTACTTGATTTGCATCAGTTGGTTTAATGTTGTCTCTGGCTTTAAGTTGTATTTGAAGTGCATTACAAATTGGCTCAATAGGTCCTCCAAAGAGGAGATAGAGCTTCTAAGAAATGCACAATACTAATCTAATGCCTTGCCAGTTAGTGACATGGGTGTACTAACCTAAATCATCGGCGTGAGGCTGGAAAGGAAACAAACACCGAGGGATCGTTGGGCAGCCACTGAGGGCAAGCTGGAAAAGGGAACGAAGGCAGAGTGCCTTGGATGGTTTGCACGCAAATCAACCAAGGACTTCCCCAAGCGTAAGCTACGGCTAGCGCTGGGATTATCGTAAACAGGATGTAAACGAAATGTAAACAATGATACGAAATGTAAATAAAGCGTATGTGAATAGAATTATATTGCAAACAAAGCATAAACCAAAGTAAATAATGTAAATATGAGACAATGATGAAACTGTATTATATTGTTTTAAAAAAAATGTGCACCGGTCAAAGCGTAGTTGCACAAGTGTGAATGGCAAGTCAAACGGCTAGCCCTGGAAAAAATGTGATAGGATGATGTGACGATATGAGAAGAACTTGGAAGCCAAAAATCAGATGTGCCGAGCGCCCAAGGATTGCAAGTTTTATCCTCCTTCGGAATCGCCAATTTCTCCAATCTTTGCCTCCTCCAATCTTCTTCTCCTTCTTGCTGCTTTTGCTTTGCTTCTCTTTGCTTCTTTGCCTCCTTTGTTCTTGTTCTTCCTCCCCTTAATTTGTGTGAATTGGTAGGGTATTTATAGGTTTGGGCTAGGGTTTTGGCTAGGGTTTGCTTTGACAAGGTTCAATGTATCTATGCTTGAAAGTTGTACATGAGTTGGATATGTGTTGGCAATTTTCCTTCCTTGGCCAGGTTCAATGTATTTTACAACTTATGGGTCATTTGAGCCCATAAAAAATACAAATAATTAAAAATACAAGCCCTTGAGTAGTAAAACTTTAGAAAGCTTAGATTGGCTCCAACCCCGATCTGCTTGAAAAATTATGTCATATTAAAATATATTTTATCGTGACTTGCAGGATGTAAACAAGGTGCCTTGGCCAACTCAAAGCGTACTGACACTTGGAGTTTTATGTCCATAGCCCATACCCAACTCTGAATCCTGTGAAGAGCCGAAACACGACCACCCCAAATATCCTCTGGTGCTGGATCCGTTCCTGATTGCTTTCGCCAAAATTTCTAAGTATTAACTTGTGTACTTAATTCTCTGCTCATCTTGCAATTAATTTTCCAGGGGCAGTGACTCATCGTTCATCATTCTGCACCTGTTTTCGTAAATGATTATGGGAGGATCTTGTGCACTGTAAAAGCTAAGGATACTGCTGATGCTCCGTCTGTGTTTGTACGTCATGCTCGTCGGTGATGACGCTGATACTGATGGAGGTAGAGGCAGAGTAGCCGGCGGAGGGCGTGAGGTGGTAGTGACAGCGAGTAGCAACGTAGGAAATTGCGTGGCGAGTAGCAGACTATGCGACGGGAGCATAGAGGGCGGCGGCGAGCAGCTGGAGCAGAAAAAAAAAGGTAGTGCGACAGGATAGCAATGTGGCAGACAAGAGAAAGCAATGATGCGGCAGAGGCAGCACAGGATTGGTGACGCAGTAGGGGTGGAACAGCAGCACGGCAGTGGTGAAACACAAACGGTAGGCACGGCAACGACGTGACGTGGCAGGATCAGAGACAGTGACGCATAGGAACGGCACAGTAGTGGCAGGTGCGATGGTAGGCTCGGGAGCGGGAGTAGGGACGCGGAAACAGGTAGCAGTAGTGGGAGGGAGAAAAATAGAAGTAGTGGTGCAGGCGCAGGTGCCACGGAGTCATCGGTGGCATTCGATAATGACTGCGTTGCTGGTGTCTCTGCTTGAAATCACTGATGGTGATGGCGACGGAGATGGAAGTGGAGTGTGCAGTTGGAAAAATAGCAACGCGGCAGCAGAATCAACAATGTGGAGGCGCGGAAAACAGTGACGCGGTAAAGGCAGTGCGACGTCAACGATGCGGTGGTCAGCGGCAAGCAGAAAATGAGGTGGCAGCCAGAAAAAATAGCAACGCGGTGGAAAACAGATACCGACGGCAGCCAAAAAACCGTGGCAGCCAGATAACCGTGGTAGCCAGATAACCGCGGCGGTAGGCAGTGAGCAGCAGCAGCTAGGATGACGCAGCAGCGGCAGCGAGAGATAGCGGAAAAATCAGCAGCAGAAGGTGGAAACAATGACGTGGCAGCCACAGAATCGGCAACTCGGCGGCGGTAGAAATAGTAGCGCAGTGGACGGCGGAACAGCAACGCGGTAGCAACAGCAACGTGAACAAGGAGAGAAGGAGGAGGTTGGATCAGTGTCTTCATGCCGAAGTAGGCAGCGTCCCTGCCCAGAGCCTCACGGCTATTCCGAATTCCTTTAGGGTCTCTGCAAGAAAGCGAGCTATGTCTCTCACATTTTTAACGTGAAGTAATGCCAAGGCGTGTCTTGTGTCTGGATGAGTTTGCCGTTAATCCAGTTCTTGCTCAAACATGCACCTGCAACGGCCTTTTTCCTCTGTACATGGTTGATTTTAACTCGCTCATGTTGCTGCTACTTCGTAGGAAAAATTTTATTTATTTATTTTCAATGCTACTTCTCCAGTGATTTTTGTTATGGTTCAAAAATGGTGGATAATTTGTGCCTTTGAACTACCATAGGAAATCTTTAGTCATTTTATATTTATAACAACACATGCAAACCATCCACTTATATAATTAGGATAATTTTTCGAATGCTTGAAAGGGCTTGAATCATTTTCCATTAAAGTGCTAAGCTGAAATCAATGGTGTTTCATTGGCCCGTCTTTGTTGACGTCTAGAGGAATTCACCCGAGAGGCGTCGACAAAGAAGTGCAAAACACCATGAAAAAACAAAGCATCAAACATGAACCATCAACCCTTGGCTGGATGTTATCGCACCATTTTCAAAAGTACATGGGATTGAGGGGATGTGGTTCAAGATGCAAGGAAATCGGTTGTAACCAGGGAAGCTAGGAGGGGAATGCTCTCTTATGCACAAGTTATGTCATTTGGTCCTTGTCAGCAGCCGATTTTTTTTCGGCAGACTTGGAATCAAGAGATAGGAGGTGTGTTCTTTGGAGAAACGAGACTCTTATAGAGTATTTTCAGGGCCCGTTGTAAACAGCCAAAGCCACGCGATGATGTGCAACATGGTCTCTTTGAGACACAAGTGTAACTGTTTTCTAAGACAATTGCCTTCTTGCCTGGGGCTTGTATGAGAATGGCCAATAGTCTTTTGTTTATGATGTCAACGGGGTCTTGAAGACCTTTTTTGTGCATTTTTCTCTTTGACCTTTTTTTTCGGTCTTTTTGAAAGAGCTTGCTTTTTGTGCTGTGCTCATGTTTGAGCACTTGCATTTTGCATCATGTACTATGTATTATGTTTTGTGTCGCAACTGCTTAGAGAGCTACAGTATGCAACAGTGTATCAAGAGTTTTGAGGTGAGCAGAATGTATCAGGGGGGTGTAATTGAATAGGCTAAGGGAAGCATGATGGGGAATAGGAAATGTATCAGGAGTCGGGATGTACTTATGAATGGATTGATTAACCCAGTCGCGTGCGTCAGGAAAATCTGATACCTTGTCGTCATGATGAAGTGCATCTATACACGAACACCTCAGAGGTGTCATCCTGCAAACACAACTCCAAGAAGACAAGAAAACCACAAATGAAACAATCAGCTAAACACTTTAAACAAGGAGATGGAGTCACCATGTGTAGCTTTCAAAGCAAACAAAATCATGAACAGCATCAGTTTCATTAGGCCCCATGGGATGAATCATGCAACAAGTCTTTGTGGAACAGAAACAACCAATTGCAATAATAGATCTTTTCCAATTTTTCATGGTCATCAATGATGTCGCTAGTTTACAATCTTAGCAGACTGTTGTGGATTAGTTTTATGTCATAACCCCTTGGACGGTGCCAGTTTAGCGTCGTAGCGGACGGTGCATTGCTAGTTTATAGTCATGGCGGACTATGAAGAGGCAAACTAGTTTATAGTCTTAGTGGACTCTGGATGCTAGTTTCATGTTATGGCGGACAGATGTGGCAGTTTAGTGTCATACTGGACAGAACTCTGTGGTATCAGTTTTAAGTCATGATCCAGGACTGTCTGTGGTATCAGTTTTAAGTCATGATCCAGGACTGTTCTGTGCCAGTTTATAGTCATAGCGGACTGATGCTTACCTTGCTCATGTAAAGTGTGATGCTGCATGCATGGTCATGCTACATGTCTGCAAGATCCTGTAAAAATCAACTAGGAAGAAAACAACATCAAGCAACACCTACTGTACATAGAATTAGAATGAAAGAAAAGCAATGCAAAAAATGATAGTTTTAGGCCATTTCGGGCCGTAAGCTAGTTTAAGGCCTTTTCAGGCCATGTATTTTTGTAGTTTTATGTTTTTTTATGTTTGATGTTTTTCAAATGCAATGTGTGAACTAAGTTGACGAATGTGTAAACAAAGAAAAAACGCATGATCTAAGTGAGCGAGAAAAATGTAAATCCATAGGCTAGTGCAATGTAAACAAAAGTCAAAAAATGCATGTTAGAGGAGTAGGCAGAAGGTAGGCAAGCATCAAGCACATTTTCAGCCAAGGGAGAGTCTTGGTCATGTAGTTGCTTCCTAACTAGGCATGGATTAGAGAGCATGCAAGGTTTAGGATCCTTTG
>MNCI01001880.1:64041-112578 GCA_015680685.1 Gnetum montanum
CTTTGACCAGGTTCAATGTATCTATGCTTGAAAGTTGTACATGAGTTGGATATGTGTTGGCAATTTTCCTTCCTTGGCCAGGTTCAATGTATTTTACAACTTATGGGTCATTTGAGCCCATAAAAAATACAAATAATTAAAAATACAAGCCCTTGAGTAGTAAAACTTTAGAAAGCTTAGATTGGCTCCAACCCCGATCTACTTGAAAAATTATGTCATATTAAAATATATTTTATCGTGACTTGCAGGATGTAAACAAGGTGCCTTGGCCAACTCAAAGCATACTGACACTTGGAGTTTTATGTCCATAGCCCATACCCAACTCTGAATCCTGTGAAGAGCCCAAACACAACCACCCAAAATATCCTCTGGTGCTGGATCCGTTCCTGATTGCTTCCGCCAGACTTTCTAAGTATTAACATGTGTACTTAATTCTCTACTCATCTTGCAATTTATTTTCTAGGGGCAGCGACTCGTCGTTCATCATTCTACACCTGTTTTCGTAAATGATTATGGGAGGATCTTGTGCGCTGTAAAAGATGAGGATACTGCTGTTGCTCCGTCTGTGTTTGAACATCGTGCTCGTCGGCGATGACGCTGATACTGATGGCGGCAGAGGCGGAGTAGCCGACGGAGGACACGAGGTGGCAGTGACAGCAAAGTAGCAGCGTAGGAAATCACGTGGCGAGTAGCAGACTGTGCGACGGGAGCATAGAGGGCGGCGGCGAGCAGCTGGAGCAGAAAAAAAAGGTAGTGCGACAGGATAGCAACGTAGCAGACAAGAGGAAGCAGTGATGCGGCAGAGGAAGCGCAGGATTAGTGACGTGGCAGGGGTGGAACAGCAGTGCGGCAGCGGCGAAACAGAAATAGCAGGCACGACAACGACGTGGCACGGCAGGATCAGAGACAGTGACGTGCAGGCACGACGCAGTAGTGGCAGGTGCGACGACAGGCTCAGGAGCAGGAGCAGGGACGCGGCAGCAGGCAGCAGCAGCGGGAGGAAGAAAAACAGAAGTAGTTGTGCAGGCGCAGGTGCCACGGAGTCATCAGTGGCACTCGATAATGACTGCGTTGCTGGTGTCTCTGCTCGGAATCGCTGATGGTGATGGCGACGGAGATGGAAGTGGAGTGTGCGGCTGGAAAAATAGCAACGTGGCAGCAAAATCAGCAAAGTGGAGGCACGAAAAACAATGACGCAGTAAAGGCAGCGCGACGTCAGCGACGCGGTGGTCAGCGGCAAGCAGAAAACAAGGTGGCAGCTAGAAAAAACAGCAACGAGGCGGAAAATAGACAGCGACGACAACTAGAAAACCGCAGTAGCTAGATAACCACGACGGTAGGCAGTGAACAGCAGCAGCTGGGATGACACAGCAGCGGTAGCGAGAGACAGCGGAAAAATCAGTAGCAGAAGGTGGAAACAACGACGTGGCAGCCACAGAATCGGCAACTCGGCGGCGGTAGAAACAGCAGCGCAGTGGACGGCGGAACAGCAACGCGGCAGCAACAGCAACATGAACAAGGCGAGAAGGAGCAGGTTGGATCAGCGTCTTCATGCCGAAGAAGGCAGCGTCCCTGCCCAGAGCCTCATGGCTATTCCTAATTCCTTCAGGGTCTCTGCAAGAAAGCGAGCTATGTCTCTCACGTTTTTAACATGAAGCAATGCCAAGGCGTGTCTTGTGTCTGGATGAGTTTGTGGTTAATCCAGTTCTTGCTCAAACATGCACCTGCAACGGCCTTTTTCCTCTGTACATGGTTGATTTTAACTCGCTCATGCTGCTGCTACTTCGTAGGAAAAATTTTATTTATTTATTTTCATGGTTGATTTTTGTCATGGTTCAAAAATGGTGGATAATTTGTGCCGTTGAACTGCCATAGGAAATATTTAGTCATTTTATATTTATAACAACACATGCAAACTGTCCACTTATATAATTAGGATAATTTTTCGAATGCTTGAAAGGGCTTGAATCATTTTCCATTAAAGTGCTAAGCTGAAATCAGTGGTGTTTCAATGGGGAAGACACATGTGATGGAATGTGGCCATGCTTGCAACAATAGGCACTCTAACCTAAACGTGATGAGATGTGCATTGGGATCTTCCTCACCATTCTATTTGTTGAATTGGTAGTGAGACCTTAGCTAGAAGAGTTATAGGTGAACTCCACCACTTTGATAGTTTCAAAGGAGGCATATTTGGGTCACTTCACCTCTTCTATCAAGCTTTGGATCATCTAGAATACTTGGTCTAAGTCTTGAGATGCTCCAGCTAACTTTGTTGTTCATGCTATGTGTTGTTGAACTAGCTATGTGGCCCATGGCCTAGTTGTATGTTGTGAAACCGTGCAATGTGTTTGATGTGTTGGATGTGCTATGGGGGCAGTGTCTAGGGGAAGCAACGTATACATGGGTTGGGACGACACTAGGGGCACCAACAAAGTAGGAAAAATGGAAGGTGCCTAAGTCATTTGGGGACCTGGAGACAGGTCCCACGTGGATGTATGGTTGCACTGATATGGATGCTATGGGTAGGGATGGATAAATGGGTTGTAATGATGCCATGAAGGGCAAGTCAAGGGAAGATATTACACCATAATATGTGTGCTATGTATGATGTGTTACTATTATAGGAATTGATCTAGGCCTAGCAGAGTGGGAAGGTGATGCTAGTGTTATGATGGTCTCAAGGAAGATGTGTCAACAAGTCTATAGGGAAGCTAGACTACGGACCACTCATTGGAAGATGGTGTGAATAGAGCCCTCATGCTCGAAGTGGGCTTTGAACTTATCCTCTTTCTCCTGTAGGGCTTCCTCGTAGTCTATTCCTACATCATGATCACCTGCTCAGATGAGTTGGGCTAAGAGTTGATGGTAGGGCTCTCTGAGTAGGATGATAAAGAATGAGAAGGAGATATACTCCCATCCATCCCAATGGATTAGTTCATTCTTTGATTTTACGTCCATGTCAGAATGATCTATAGTTAACCCTACTTGAATCTTCACACATATGAACTTATACTACTCATTACTTAGTGTGGAGTATTCTAGGTCATGTCCCCATCCTAAGGGATTACCTTCATCCCAACATTATGAGACTCCTAGGGTTGTTAATCTTGGTCTCTTATTGGATGGTCAAGATATTGAGTGTGTTTGAGAATGACACGAAAGGTTGATCTAGGTTCATGATCATAGATTAGGTTAGAAGAGGGAACTGCAAGGGCTGCTCATTGCAAAACACTATGGACTACTCTGAAATTGACCTTGTCTTAGCTAATACCACTAACTACACTCTCTATGCTAGAGAGCAAACTACGCTAACTATGTTTTCCACACTGGAGTGTAAAATAAGCTAACTATGCTCTCCACATTAAAGAGTAGACTACGCTGACTACACTGGGGATGACTATGTTGTAGCTGAAAACAACAAGAGTTTGGTAGATAGTGGAAATGAATGTAATTTGGGTTACTACATGGGGTCTCAGGTATATTGACTATGGGGTCCAATCTACACTTATAGGTTAGTAGACAATGCCTATGCTAGCCTAAAATATAGCTACTATTTCTTGCACAGTAATTCTACAAGGATGTTACGGTCTACACTAGCCCAAAGCCAACAACTATGATGCAAAGAGCATATGAGAAAACCACAAAAAAGTCCAAAAAAGTGGTTAACCATCCTTCTAGAATCAAAAACTATAACGATTAAAAACATTGATATCTAGAACACCGAGGTGCATGGGTGTACAACCTAACCTCGAATCTACATGAGGGATTGCTAGAGGTAGAGATGGGATGACCTAAATGGTCTGGCCAATTGAACAAGGACTTACTAGATGTAATGAGGTTGTGGCATGGTTAGCTACGGAGTTTATGCAAAATAGTGCTAAGGATGTCAATGATGCTTGTAGTGCATATGGTATTTGTGATGTTAGTGGGATTGGGCGTAGTTACAAGTGTTGGAAGGTGCAAGCATAGTCAAGATTTTGGATGAGGTAGATGATGTCAACATGCAGAGACCACTGCCAAAACATAGTTTAAGTATGTCTATGTAATAAATACAATGAAAATGCAAAAAATAAAAAGAAATATAGAAAATGAAGTAGAATAGCACCCAAAACAACATCGAGCATAGTTAACACCAAAAGGGATTTAGAAGATAGGTGGTGTACAATAGGCACATGTAGACAATGTACTCATAGTCCCTCGACTATTTGACCATAAAAACTAGTGTTTCACTAAGGTGTCTACATATATTAGGTTGGCTGCCATGGTGTAAAGCTAGATTTGGTGTTCTGCTGGTGGTCTACCACTTCACCTATTCGTTGGTTACTCACTATGCCTTTGGTCTTCTCCTAATCACTACTTATATTTTCTAGCCTTGAAAACTTTGAGGACATGGGTATTTATAGGTTTAGGGTTAGCAGAAAATGTAGGATAACTACCATGTCACAGAGGGGATAGTTGGGACTATGCTCAGCATAGTCACTACTCATGTGTTGTACTGATGGGGTTGGTGGTGTTATTATTTGCTATGCTTTTCCATACTTTGCAAGACTATGAGACTATGACTACACTGCCAACTGCATGTGTGCACCAAGAAGATTGCATGGTACATAAAAAATAACACCCAGAGACTACGCTATGTGGGACTATCCTCTCGAGACTCTCATGTGGGGTCGAGCGTACTTACAATTTTTGGGTAAAAGGGGATACAAAAAAGAATTATTTTGCTAACTACACTTGCCAAAGGTGAGTTGACTACATCCTAGAGCTAAGCTAAGTGTTTTTGTTATGCTGTGGAGGTTGCTGCAAAATTTTTTGGCTCACTATGCTCTCGTTTGGGGGTGAGCATAGTCAAAATGTTGGTGAAATCTATGAGGAAAATGGATCTTTTCCTAACTATGCTCTTCATAGGAGGATATCTATGCTCCCAATTGGAGATAAGAATAGTCTTAAGAATTGTCAAAACTTGTGAAAACTTTCTTCTTGTTGACTACATTCTCTACAAGAGGCTAACTACGCTTCCACCTAGGGGAGAGCATAGTCTCAACACTTAGAAAAAATTTGCAAAACTAACCTTCCTGCTAACTATGATCTCCACAAGAGATTGACTATGCTCACAACTAGGGTTGATTATAGTATTAACACTTAGAAAAAATTGCAAAAGTTGGCCTTCTATTGACTACAATCTCCATGAGAGGCTGACTACACCCCTAACTAAGCGAATGCATAGTGTCAACACTTAGAAAAAATTTGCAAAACTAGCCTTCTACTGACTATGCTCTACATGAAAGGATAAATATGCTCCCATCTGAGGGAGAGTGTAGCCTCAACACTTAGCCAAAAATTTGTAGTCAAGATGCCATAGTCTAGATTTGGTGGTGTTTCAGGAAATTGGATGAAAAGATGAGGGAACTGTAGCCTGTACCAATTCATAATCTTCCTTAATGTTGCATGACTGGGACTCCTACAGGTGGTAAAAATTATTACAAATAGAATAAGATTTTTTACTAAAAATTTGTTGGTCAAGATGTTGAAGTAGCACAAGTTCTTATTCGGTAGCCACCACTATCCATCCCATTGAATAACTAGAATCTAAGATAGAAAAAGAAGGAATTACTGGAATAGATCCAAGAGCTAGTATTGGCATCACATATTAAAAGAAACTTGGCATTGCTAGAATTAATGTCATGCATGGTGATCTAGATGGAGGAATGGGAGATGAAAAAATGGGAGTTTATTCAGAACTAGTGGATACATCATCTCCCTTCATTTCTTGGATAAAGTACCTTTGACCTTGAGATAGCTACAACACAAACAAGACCAACATCATACAAAAAGAACAAAAAGGATGTATTCAAACATTAAAATAATTAAAAATTACTCTAGTTATTTTTCCTATCCTATCTTGTACTTTGTTTTTGAGCTTATTATCGGGCTTTTTGTCTAACTACTAGGCTGCGAAGACTTTGCCCAATACGTTACCTTTGTTAAAAAAGAATTTATTAGAGAAGTGAATAAGACATTAAAATAGGCTATTATATATATGCTTATATATATATATGATGTATATCTTGGAGATGGTAAGGGTAATTTGTTAAGTATGAACCCTTCCAAAGGTTGAAGCACCTTGAGCACTTTTAGTCTATGTAGTCTGAGCATCTTCTCTTGGAATCTATGCATCTTGGATCGGTTCATTCTACATTCCAAATTACACTACCAATAAATACAAGAAGAAACATAACTAACAACAAAAATATAAAATACATAAACATATAGAATACCTCACTACTTCCTTCTTGTTTTCTACCTTGCTGCAAAATGATCTAACCTTTCTTGCTACCTTTGATCTTACTCTTTATAATTCTACCTTCTTAAAGAAACTCAAGACATAAACTAGGATCATATAAAATAAATAGCTTGGTTGAAGGATTGTAACTTAGAATTAAACACATGATTAAGGATATGCAACATATGGTGTATGGTTTACTAGGAATTTTCTTGTAATAGTAGCTCCACTCATTACATTGTATAAAGTAGAAAAACAAGACAGTGACCAATCATAAACTCTACCAATTATGACACATGAAGTATATAGATGGAAAAATAAATAACATAAGATTAGTGTTGATGCTACAAAATCTTACTATGGGTGAATTGACATAATTCAAACTGAATTTCATTGATGAAATCTCCATGAAGAAATTAGCTTTTGATAATAGCAGAATCAATCACATAATATGATAACATAATTCTTTTTCGAAAAATAATTAAAAGTTAAGGGATAAAATCAATGGCATTAAAAGATCCTCCCCTCAGTGAAACCCTAAGGTTATTTGAATATTAGATGAAAGAACAATTATCGGTCCAAAAAATGGTTAGGAGATGGTGCTTATACTATTATTATACAAATTTAACCATTAAATGATTAAGTATTTACACTTTGTTACCTTAAAATAGGGAAGATCAGTAATTTAAATAATTGAGAAGTGTAAGATACCAAAACTCCTCCTTTCCAAGTAAATCATGCATAAGATTAGATGTTGTAACTACACTATTTTGATGAAAAAGAATGGACACCAATTTGGAGCTACCTAAAGCTTAAGAAGGAGCCTGAGTGGAGCACTTTGGGGCCCTGTTGATGATGGTTAAAATCCTTTGTGCTAACGATAGAAATCTTCATGCTTCTCCATTGATGAAATCCTTTAATCTTCCATTCATATTAAACTATGATGGGTAAAGTCTTTCTTCTCTCATGTTCTTATAAAAGAACAACAAGAATCTTAGTAGGAGTAAAGGGAAAGTATTAACTTAAGTTAATTAATGATTTAATAAAGCTAATGCACATTTTTTATGATTTTGTAATTTCTAGGTCCATCAAAATGATGTTATCACTAGTTCAATGCATAGTGCTCTTTGAGATAATTCCAATGGTACCAGTTTCATTGAAATCCAACTTATGGTTTGGAAGATATGGCATTTCCCAGGTTACATGTACTTTTAAAATTAAAAAAGTGTTTTTGAAAAAAATTTAAATTTAATTTTTAATGTTTATTTATTTATTTAATTATAAAAATATGGGTAAAAAATGGAAGATCATAGATTCAACCCCGATCCCCAAATATTTATTATTATTTTAAGAAAAGCCCTTTGGCAAGGCCACAATTAGCCCTACTACCAACTACAACAAGGCCTATAGGCCTAGTTGGTTGATGCCTAGTGGTAGCTGAGCCAACCTCAAGAGCTATCTAAGGATGATCATGTGCCAAGTGCCACCTCTAGTTGCCACACACCATGCCATCTATAGCATCCACCTCTTGGGCCCTCTATGCAACCTTCTGCATCATCACCACCCTCTCTTATTACCTTCTATGCCATTGCAGGCCATCCCCCCTTCCCTCTTCCCAATGCACTTTCTATTTGTGTGCTTCCATCATTCACTCATCATGTGTAATAACACTACACTACACACCATGTCTTGTAGTGTCTATCCTCTGTGGCATTGTTGCATGTTGATGGTGTCATGGATCAGGGGAATCCCTAGTGCTTCGTGGGCATTAACAATGCCACAAATCATAGGTACTTGTGGTGCTTTGTAGACACCATTAGCACTACTGATCATAGGAAACCCTAGTGATCTGTAGACACCATCGATGTTGCAATCACAAGCACCCCTAGTCCTTTGCAAACACCTTTGATGTCGTAGATCATAGGCACCCCTAGCACCAATGGCATAGCTAATCATAGGTACCCCTAGCATTAATGCAATCGCTAATTGTATATACCCCCAACACCCTCTAGAGTCACTAATGATGGAAATATTTTCCATCATTTAATAGAAAATTTCATATTTTTCGACAAATGATGAAAGCTTTCAAATTTTTGTGAATTGATAGGAAATTCAAAATTCTTGTCATTGACACATTGATTTAAATCAAATTCATGAAAATAATTTTTAAAATTTAAATTTGGTACCTTGGTATTAACAAAAATAAAAATTCCAAAATTAAGCATACTCGACCTAGAGTAGAACTAGGATGGATGACCTCTCGAGAAGTCTTGAAAATTGTATAAGTTTTTGGCAAACTTAAAATAACCATAACCTTTGAATTTGGAGTTCATTTTCAACCAAACAAAAACTAATTCTAATAAAATTAAACATTTTAGATGCAATGGAACAATCAGATTTAGCCTTCAAATAATAAAAAATTAGCTTTTAATCCATTATTTAAGGTCTCAAAATAATTTATGATTCTATGGGTAGGTAGCAATTCATGATAGTTTCAACCTCTTATATAAGTGATTAACTATTGAGAGACCCATAAAAAGGGGTCATAAAGGCCAAGGATTATCAACACATCTTATTTCTTCAAATTACCAATGTACAAAACCTAAAGAATACATTGGAGAGTAATTGAGCTGAGTTAATGATTGAATGAATGCCCTTGAGGATTAGATTAATGAGATCAGGGATGTTCAAGAAGAGATTCACTATTCTAATCAAGGGTTCAAGATAGAGATGTTAAATATGTCCAAATAAATTAGGAAATTGTCCCAGAGTTTAAAGGATAAATGATTAGACATGCAAGGAAATATGGATTCCATTGTAGACTCCATCAAAAAACTAACAAATCATCTTACCTAGCCTTCAAATCCTAGACACCTTCCATCTAAAGATAAAAATCAAGATCAAAATCAACTTCCTCCTAGGGATCCACACCGAAACCAACCCCCACTTGCTGGTTACTAGGATACCAATATTCTTTCTTTAGGTCATAGAGTAGAAACTGAAGGCGAGGGATATGGGAATTGGTATAATACACCTAGAGAATTGCTAACTTAAGTTCATGCCAAGAATGTAAAATTAGACCAATAGGATGGAGCCCATGGATCTAGTGCCAAGATGAAGGATTAGCTTGATAACATGAAGAATTACTTTCATATGTCGAATTTCTCAAGCCAAGAATTTCTAGAAGTTGTTTCCTTGTATTTAAGAGGACTTATAGTAACATGGTGAAATGGATTGAAATCTCAAGGTTTGATTAAAAATTGGCTCAATTTTTGTCAAGATTTTAAACAAAAATTTGTACTCAATTCTTTTCTCAAGGAGCTGAAAATGATATTTGATTCTTTAAGATTGGGAAGGTGATCTATAGAAGATAACTACAAGGAATTTTATGAGCTTAGTCAGTATGTAAGCTACTAGGATGAGGGAGAATTGGTGGATTACACGTAGAACTGCATCCCCAAACACAAGCACATAATCTCAAACATTTGATGAAGCATACAAAATTGATAAGAATTATGAATAATTGAATCAAGTATAAACTACCCTTTGACAATCAATAGTAGAAGAAACATCAACCAAAAGGACTCGATCAAGATCAAGATGCTTTGTTTGTGGCAAAGATCATTTCAAAAAACATTGTTCAAAATTGCATGCAAAAGTACAAAGGACCAATCAAATTAGAAATAAAAAGCCCAACCAAAAAATGAACAACTGAAAAATCCCAACCACAATCACATTTGTGAAGAAGATATCTGCATAAACTAAATTAGGTTTACTTAAATTTCAACTTTCTTTACTAATTTTTGAAGGTTCAACTAAAGGTAAAAAAATTAAATTTTTGATTGATAGTGGTGCTAGTGATAATTTTATTTCTTCAAAGTTAATTAATTTATTGAAATTAAGTTTACCTAGCAAGAAAATTATTAAGATAGAACTTGTAGGTGAAACAAATGTAAGCAAGCATGCTAGCTAGGGAAAAATTACCTTTACTTTGTAAGACATGCCTTTCATTGATGAATTCTTTGCATTCAAACTAGGTGATGTTGATGCAATTTTAGAAATGTCTTTCCTACAAAAATTTGATATTGGTATCCACTTTGGAACTCGTAGTTTAAAAGTCCCAACTTCTAACAAAGTCAGGCTTCTAAGGGGGTAGGAACAACAAAGCAAATTCACATGATAACCATTAAGAAAGCCAAAAGATTAGTAGGGTGTTATGATGTTGGTTGTCAAACTAACCCAACCTCAAAAATATTCAAGTATTAAGATTTTGAAAGAAATTGAGGAATATAAAGATTCAGTATTTGGTGAAACTAGAGAATTGCCTTAAAAAACTATTGAGCATGCAATTGATATTTTTCCTAGTACACAACCTATTTCAAAGGCTCCTTATAGATTTTTCCAGTTCTAAATTAAGAGTATTGAAAGTACAGTTAGATCAACTATTGCAAGAAGGGATAGTTTGACCTAGTGTATCACCTTGGGGTGCATCAATCTTATTCATTAAAAAGAAAGATGGTACACTAAGATTATGCATCAATTATAGGGCATTCAAGAAAGTGATGATTAAAAATACTTGTCCTTTACCTAGAATCAATGATTTTTTTAACCAATTTATGGGTGCATGTTATTTTTCAAAGGATGATTTAAAATAAGGTTAATAAAAAATAATGATTAAGGAGAAATATATTGAAAGAACTACTTTCAAAATTAGGTATGGATTATAAGAATTTGTTGTGATGCCATTTGGATTAAGTAATGCAGCTATAACATTCATGGCTTTAATGAAAAATATTTTTCATGAATATCATAATTAGTTTGTTATAGTATTTATGAATGATATACTTGTTTATTCTAAGTCAAGAGAATAACATATTGAACATTTGAAAATTACAATATAAATTCTTAAAGAGCATTAGTTAAAAGCTAAATTAAGTACATGCAAATTCTTTAATGAAAAAGTCTTTTACTTGGGCCACATAGTTTCTAAGAAAGGATTACAAGTAAATCCAACAAAAATTAGTGCAATTTGGGATTGTCCTGAATTAAAAGATTCCATAACAGTTCACATTTTTCTAGGCTTAGTAGGTATTCATTGACATTTTATTAAAGATTATTCTACTTTAGTAGCCCCATTGATTGACCTTGTGTAGGAAAAGCATGTATTCAAGTTTGATGAAAAATGTAGGAAATCTTTCCTCAGATTAAAGATTCTACTCACAATGGCACCTATTCTAAGTGTGACGTCTGAAAACGTCAATGGCTGGAATACCAAGAGGTCATCGGGCACACAACCTAACCCCGAGTTCATGGGAGGGCCATGCTGGGGAAAATAGAAATGGGATGCCCTGAATAGTCTGGCCGATCAAACAGAGACTTACAAGGTGTAACAATAACCATTTGCAAAAGCCTAAGAATAGTATCATGAGTAAAAAAAATGTGTTAGTGGTAGAAAGCATAGGAAATTATGCTAAAATTTGAAACCAATGCTGAAGGAAAGTGAAATGAGAGCTCAAGTGAAGAAATGCATCACTCCAAGATCAGGGAATGTAGCTCTTGATTAAATAGTATGTAGAACTGGTACGCAGTGTTAGATAGGCACAGCAAGGTAGCATGGTAGTGTGGTCACAATCTCTGAGATGTGGTGGATGTGGTGCTAGTAGCTGCAAAAGGGGCTGAACCTATCGAGCTTATAGTTGTTACACTGTGTGGGTGTTGGGTCATGGTGCTCAAGTATGGGAGTGATGAAGATGCTAAGAGAACTCTAATGCTTGATGCTTAGACTGATTTTTCCAATCATCAACCAACCAACCACTAAAATGCTAATTATAGGGGTATTTATAGAGCTAGGGTTGATAAGAGATGTGGATTGAGTGCTACATGGCTTGGATCCCATGTAGCATGAATGTGAACAAGTTATGCTAACATGCTACACTCAAAGTGTCAAGCTCCAAGTGTCAAGCTCAATGGTGTCATGCTCTATAGGAAAGGAAGGAGAACAAAGAATCTGCCAAATTGTGGCCACATTGCTTGGAATGCATGTGCCAAAGTCTGAGGGACTATAATGTACCTACAATTAATGCCAAAACAAATGCAACTTGAATCCTATGCTCTGGGACTATGTCTTCTCTCTCTTTCAAGTAGGGTCAAGTGTAGAGATAATTTTGGGGATCAATAGGAGGTGAAAAAGTAAAGCAAACTACTAATCTTGGACACCAAAGGAATGTAAAAGTTAAAATAATGATCAATGCCAAATTCTGAGAGCTTCTAGAGGCATTTAGAGGCATTTTCCAAGTGTCACACTATCTACACTGCATAGCATAGTAGAGTGTAGTGTGAACACTTAGAAAATTTTTGCAGGTTTTAGCTTGTCACGTTGTCTATGCTACATAGTGTACTAGAGCGTAACACCCACATTTTGATGAATTTTTCCAAAATTTTCCATGTTTCTTTTTGGTAGCATGGGTGAAGTAAGACAGGTAGCCTCAAAAGTCAAAAAATTGTCAAATGCACCTTCCATGTCTAGATAGCTTGACAATCTTCTGGTCCAACACTTAGAAAAATTTCAGCCCTAAAACTTGTGCTACACTATCTACACTATGTAGTGTAGTAGAGCATAACAAGCCCAAAAGATAGAAAATTTGCTAACTTGTTTCTTCCATCTAGAGTATCTTTGACAACTCATAGCTTGGCACTTGGATGGACTGGCAACTAGGACATGTGTCAAGTTGGGCAGGCTGAAGAGTGTAGCAAGCTTCATGGCCTAGGAGATAGATAATTTGCCGAACTATTTAGTTCATCCTCTATGTCCCTTTGACTACTTTTGGCTTGACACTTGTGGAAACTAGACTTGGAAACATGTGCTATGTTGGTTGTGCTAGGGAGCGTAGTAGGTAGACTTAGAAAACGTTTCCCAAAATAGGACTCCTAGTGTGCTACATTGTTTACACTGCATAGCGTGACATTGGACTTATAAATGTTTTACCCAAGTTTTAGCACTTAGAAAAATCTACTAGTGAATCATAGGAGCCCAAAATTAGTGGTGTTTTACTTTCTCCTATTTGTCGAAATCTAGAGGACTAGCTCAAGAGACATCGACAAAGAATATAAAACACCATGATGAACATGACACCAACCCGTTCATTAGTGCCCACTTGGATGATGCTTTTCTAGGCTTGAGAGTGCCAAGGAAATGAAGTATGATGAGGACTAGTTTAGGGAAATAGTTCAAGGAATGGAAAGGATAGCTGTGGGATGTCATGCGATGATGGCTTATTGTCATAGCATGCTCTCTCTTTGGAGTGCTTATAAGGGATTCATCATGTGCAGGTGTCCTACCATCTTGGATTTCAACCTCTTGTTAGAGTGCTTATGAGATGGTCAATCCAAGGCCAGACTGGTTATAAGATAGGAACTATGCGATTTGACTTGGGCATGTAACTTGTTCCATTTTCTTTCTTTTTTTTGTTTTGTAACTTTTTTATCTTCTCTCTCTCTCTCTCTCTCTCTCTCTCTCTCTTTTTACACATATATTTTTGAGCGAACTAGCTTAGAGGCAACTACATCGCATTTGTAGAATAGGAGTTTTCTCCTTAGGATGAGTTGTGTTACATTCATTTGCAGTTTTGACCAACCCACAAAGACTCCCCATGGGACAATTTGTGTTATGTTCGTCACGGGTTCTGTGGCTAACTATGAGAAAGGTTGCATGTTCATTGGGGAAGCTTACAGGGGGTGAGGGGGATTGCAAGATCAAGAGGTAGAGGTTAGGTTAGCTGAGGGGATATTAGGAACATGCACTCTCAAGTAGCTAGGTGATCTAAAGCAGACACATCGGAATAATGTAGTGTCTTGACATCATAGTGAAATGAACCCTTGAATGATGCTACTTAGGCTTCATCCTACAAACACAACATAGAGAAAAAAACCATCATGTGAAATGAGGGTGAAGTCTTGCCTACCTAGGACATTACAAGGGCTATGAGTGCTACATTAGGTGCATGCAATGCCTAAGTAGGAAGGCTAGTATAGGTGTTAGTGTTGGTAGGTTGGAAAGCTCTAACAGCCACACTAGAACTAAGTACTTAAGAGGCTAGGAGCAATGGTGATGCAGGTGCACAGGCGTTCTCACCAAAGGCAGGAGTTAGGAAATCTAGCTACAAGGTGAGGAGCCATGATGTTGAATGCTCTTCTAGACTCTGAAAATGATGAGGGCTCAAGGATGACAGTGCTATGGCTAGGACATAGTACTTTTGGTACTCCAAAAAGAGGTGCTGATGATGAGAGCTACAACCAAGATGATTCGTGGTAGTGACGGTAGCTCCGGAAGGTTAGCAAGATGATAAAAAACATCTCTGGAAGATTAGCAAGATGCTAGGGATGGTGATGTCACAAATGTCCCAGTTTTCCTTAACAACATGAACTTTATTCTAGAACTAAAATGCCCCACCCTATCCTTCCCAAGAAGTGTGGGTAGGAAATGAAAGATTAGAAGTATTCTTGCTCACTTGTTCATAGGACCATGTATGTTGGACTATAGGTGCTAAATTGCAAACCTAGTTTTAAATCTTTGTAGACCAACAGTTGTGCTAGTTTAAGGTCCTAGCAGAATGTGATCCAAATTTAAGGTCTAGGTAGACCATGATGTGCTTGTTTAAGGTCCCAGAAGACTGTTATGCTAGTTTGACATTGTAGTAGACAATGGTTGGCTAGTTTAAGATCATAGCGGACCATGTTATGGGTGCTAGTTTAATGTCATAGCCCAAGGACATTTTGTGCCAGTTTAATGTCATAGTAGCCATTCTATGCTAGCTTAATGTCATAGCAGATGTTCTGTGCTAATTTAAAGTCATAGTAGATAATCTACTTACCTTTCTTTTATTGTTGATGAGATACTGCATGTTAGGTGTAGTATGGATTCAGGTACAAGTGGTTAACAAGATTGGCAAACTCTTTGTCATCTAGATCAGAAAGCTTGAAGGCTCCATTTTCATATGCATTTGTAACCAAGAAAGGCCCTTCCTAGTTGGCTAAGAATTTATCTGTGAGACTACAGATGACCTTTAGGACTAGGTCCCCCTTCTTGATTGGGAGTTGATGTTGATTGTGGCGGTGCTTTTACCATTGCTTCTCTTGGCACCACTGAATTTGATCAGGTATTTGGATGTACTCTTTCTTCATAGAGTCGAGGTCGATGATTCTCAACTTTTTTTTTTGAGCTTCATCCATGAAACTTGAGAGGATCATGCAAAGCGATAAGACCTACAATTCTAGAGAAAACATTGTTTAAGATCCGTACACAAGACTATATGGCGTTTTACTTGTGGTAGTTCTACATGTTGTGTGGTAGGCCCAAAGTGCATAGAGTAATTTTTCATGCCATCATTGCTTGCTATTGTTAAGAATCTTCTTCAAGAGGTTGACAATGACCTTATTAGTAGCCTCCACTTGGTCATTTGCTTGAGGGTAGTATGGTGATGAAAAGGAATGTTTGATGCCAAAGTTTTTATAGAAGGCTTTGAGTTCTGCACTACTAAATTGTGGCCTATTGGCTATGACTATAGTCATGGGGAGACCAAATTGGATCACTATGTTGTCAAGAATGAATTTGCAAACCTACTGAGATGTTGTCTTTCTAAGGGGGATAGCTTCTACCCACCTTTTGAAATGCTTGATTATGATAATAATGAAGCTATGTCCTATAAAAAACTTAGGTGTTATAGGCCCTATGATGTCCAACCCCCAATGTTGATATGGCCATGTGATTTGCGTAGTATGTAGTTTAGTGGGTGACACATGCCTTAGATTCCCATGCCACTAACACATAGGACATGTCTTGACCTTGGAGACGTAATTGTACTCCATGTAACACCAGTAGTAGCCTAGACACCTAATTTTTGTTACCATTGCCCTAGGAGCTATATGACCCCCACATAGTCCCTCATGGACTTGGTTAACAATCTTTTGTGCTTCACTGCAACTAACAAAAGTTAATAGTATCCCATCATAGGATCTATGACATAAGGCATTGTCACCTACAAGGATGTACTGTCATGATCATTTTTACACTGCATCCTTTTAGGCAAATGTTAAGTTTTGTGGGGGTTCTTCCTGTTGGAGGTATGCCTTGATGTCATCATACCATTGTTGGGCATGAGGTGTACTTATGGATGCAATACTTGTTGTGTGGATTATAGGTTCAATCCACTATTGAAGTAGGTAAAGCAAAGAACATATTTGTCGATACGCTTAAGGCTAAAGTAGCTAGTGTGTTAAGCATATCCCCCACATACGTTTAAGTCTTGGAAGTCTATGCAAATGCATATACCCCCAATTTTGTTGGGAACAACTACGATGTTTAAACCAAATTTGCATAGTCAAATAGCTAGATGAAACTAGCTTGGTAAAGTTTAGTGATTTCGTCAAGGATAGCCAATGCAATCTTAGGCTTGATTTTATGAGTCTTTTGTTTAATTGGTTTAACATGTAGATCTAAGATAATGTTATGTTGTATATTATGTGGATCTAATACTGGCATGTCCTCATAAGACCATGAAAACACTTTGACATTGTCATTAAGGACTCTAGAGATATTCTATTGGACTTAAGGCTCTAGTAAAGAACTAAGCTTCAATGATTTTACCTCAAATTTACATGTTGTTACAGGGATTTCGATGAGGGGATCTTTAGTTATGTCACCTACATCTAAGTTTAGAGCTTGGACTAGATGTTCTAGGAAATCTAATGAAATTTCTAGGGATGCTATGTTGGTGTTAGAAGCAGGTGGCTTGAAGTCCAAAATTTTTGTGTTTATGTGTCTCATGAGTCTGCCATAAGGTCTAGTCAAGGCTAAAGGTGAACAAAGATTCTCATATGTGTTCATTTTCTCAAGAGATCCTATAAGATAACAAAAAAAAATCAAGAAATACCTATTTAATAAAGAAAAATGAAGCAACATGCATAAAATGAGGAGGGTAATGGTATAAAAATTAACTATGCAGTATTGAAAATAGTTTATTTTTTTGTGTTGTTTCACATGGCCTCGATGGCTCAAAAAATTGCCAATTTAAGGTCTTAGAGGATCGTAGACTATGCGTATGGTGTAAATCTAAGTAAAGCTTGAAAGGCTTGAAGCATGGGGTGAAGCTGAACATTCAATCGACAAGAAGAAAAAACATAGAAAACTTTTTTTAAGTGTAAAAAGCTGAAAAAATTAGAAAATTTTTCTAACTCTAGGTGTTACACTGCATAGGACATGGGATGTTCCATGTTACATGCAGAACATGGGATGTTCCACATTACGAATGGGACATAGAGCATCCTGTGTTACACACGAGGCATAGGATGTCCTAGAAGGATGAGATGTCATTTGACCCTGGAGGGTATAAATAGGGGTTTACCCATGGTAAACCTATCATTTTCCCCATTAGAGCTAATAGTCTTTTGAGCGTAGTGTGGCCAAACCAAAGCGTATCATCCATAGAGGATGATAGCAAAAGAGTAGAAGCTTGACAACAAGGAAATAGAGTGTAGGAGTGAGTGTAGACACCCCAACCTTGCCAACATCAATGAGGGTGAGCGCACCCTGCAGTGTCTCCCTAGGGCATGCATTGAAGAGTATCAAGAGGCACCATCTGCTAGGTATGCCATCACATCCTATCCTCATGATTTCTTCCTTCATGTGATAGTGCTTTGAAGTCTTAGGGTTTTGGGGCATCCTACCATGCATAGGGACTGTGGCTGCTATTGTTGTCATGGATGTTGCTGCCACTATCGTAGCTATACTATGGCCATTTTCATGACTAGGAAGGGCATGTGCATCATGGGTCTTGCTTTTTTTTTGTTTCTTTTATTTTGAGAGTTTGATAGCGTCTTGTGTTGCAGCACCAGGCGAGGGTTTCGTCACAGGCTTCTAGGTGTTAAGCACCATAGGATGGGGGAAGGTTATCGTTGCATCCCACATGACAAGATAGGGCAAGGATTTCATTATGTCCCATGTGATGAGATGGGGCCATGGTTTTAAACATATTTCTTAGCATAGCGGCATGTAGGGCATTTCAGGAGCTCTGCATCCCATGTCACATAACAGGGTTTTTTTTGTGTGTGTCCTGCACAGTGGGGTGGATTGTAAACGTCTAGGGTGTTCCTAAGAGCATATCCCAAAAGTTAGAAATTTCTTTTTGGAATTGCTACATTCTAAATTTAGAGAGTTTTACATTTCAGTGTTGTCATGCTCTATGGGAGCATGACCGACACTTTGAAGTTTTTGTAATCTAGCATTGTCATGCTCCATAAGAGGGTGACCAAGACTTGGAGAAAATTTTTCAAATTTTGTACCACTATCATGCTCCCTGGGAGCATGAAAAGTTGAAAAATTTATGCAACTTTTTTTGTTGGATTGTGTAGTTGTCACACTCCATGGGAGCATGACTGACAGTTAGAAAATTTTTGCACTTCTTAACTAGTTCTCCCATAGTCGTCATGCTCCCTAGGAGCATGACGAATACTTGGAAAAATTTTGTGCAAAAAAGTGTTATTCTCTACAGACGTGTAACCAGTAGTTACAGAAATTTTGTTAAAAAAAGTATTACTCTTAGCGGAAGAATGAGAAACACTTAGAAAAATTTTGTATAAAAAAGTGTTACACTCTGCGGAAGCATAACAAACACTTAGAAAAATTTTCAAAATTTTTTGTTTACTATTCCGTGCACTGTTTATCTATTACCTTTATTATTTTATTGCCCTTTTTATGATACTAACATTTTAATTTTTGTAATGTTGCAAGGTCTTGTTGAAACCTACCCTAGTAGTGATTGAAGTAGTTGGGATCTTGTGCTGTATGAGAAAACGTGTTCCTAATGTCCCTGCTCTTCATGCATGCATAGGATGTTAGGCGATCTAGTTTTAGGAGGGTGCAGAGGCATTTTTGAAGTTCCTACTTCGCAACTTCAGTGTGATGATGTGGTCACACTTGTTTGCTGAAATATCAGGTATCCTAGTTGAAGCGTTATTACCTAGGGAAAACTGAGGCATCTTAAAATTTACATTAGATGAACCTGCTGAAAGAAAAATGGAAAGGAGCTTAATTTAGCACCCAAAAGGTCTCAGACCCTTATCTTAGATGTTGGATATGCCAGAGTTCAAGTGCTACCATAAATACAACACTTTGTTCGTTTCCTACCATGTGGGCATAGCCTTCCAGAACCCACTTGAAACCATCTACTGTGTTGGAGGGTGAGTCCTATTGTGCTGATGGAAATTTTGTTTTGATTTTTTTGTATAACTTGGAATGCTTATTGCCTTTTTATCTATCACTAGATTCTTGATCGATAAAGATGCCTATCATGATAGAGAAGGGGCATTAACCCTAGTCCAAACAACCCTACAAGAGTTCTCATCTGCTGAGAATATGTGTGCTATTTTCATAGGGAAACTTGGGATGAATATGTGAACTTATCCAACCAAGTACACCAAATCCTATGTGATTTGTAGGGATCTCAGGTGGTTAGATGGTGAGTGGACATCCCGCTAGATACCCATTATGGAGGAAGTTTTAGTTCAAGTACTGTCATTCCCCACACCATATGTGCCAGGTAAGTTGTCACCCATTATTTTTATTATTTTTGCACTCTTTTTATGTTCCCATCATGTTGTTGACTCTATTTTCTATTTACTACAATCACAATCAAGTCTAGTGAGGTCACAGTGATTATCTCAGGATGCACTAAGGAAAATCTTCATTTTAGGTATGGGAAAGTTGATGGCCTGCAGCATTGTTTATGCCACAAGGCCCCAAAAAGAATTACACAAAATGTTGAATAGGCTAGGCTCATGGACCTCTATTTGGCCATGAACCCAAGCATCCTGATAGCAAAAATGATTTCCCTTGTTAACTCTTTCATGGAAAGCACTGATTACTTATGCATGCAAGTTCACAGCGTGTGGGTGGTTTTGGAGATCACAAATGATCTCTTTGTAGATCTCTTTGGTGTCCTCTTTGAAGGTTTACCTATAGGTGAAAAAACTAACAAAGACCTAAACTAGAGAGGGGGCATAGAGGAATGGCTAGAAACCAAGAAAAGCCACAAGGGCATCCCCATGAAGCAAGTGAAACTAGTGATGGCCCAACACATCTATCTCATATTTTAGGCTCATGCATTTCCCAAGATGCTTCCCCAAGGAAAGATTCTTAGGGTAGAGCAGGCTTGGGTTATGAGAGATGTGGTGGAGGAAGGGACATGATATAATTGGTCCAAATGCCTTGTTGAGTGCCTGTGAGCTGAAATCATCAAACTTCGTGGCAACCTCGAAGCACATTCTCATGTACATTTTGCCTTTTTTATAGCATGCTTATGCAGGTTCATGAAATTTTTGGTGGTTCATGAAAATGGGATATAGATGATGCAAGATCACACCCAAATATCCAAGCCATGGATCAGCCATCCATTCTGCACAACATGGTCACAGGACCCCCCAGAGGCCATTGGCAAGTCTTTTTCAATAACCACCAAGGACCAAGCGGGACCATCCTACTTTATGCCTAATAGTACTGACAAGGCTCTTCCCATGAACATAGGCAATGCAGTGAGAGGGGCGCAACTCATTGCTGAGATAGTGCAATCAAAGCTACAAACTACAAATCGAGAAGCCTCACCCTACAGAAGTGCCCATGCGTGAAATTGAAGAAATGGGCAAAAAACTATCTTAGAGTAAACAATGCGCAGTCGGAGTTTGTTGCTAAATGTACATTATTTAGTAGATTCAATTTTCTTTTATATATATGTACTTTAGGAAGATGTTTGAAGTTTGATTTATGCAACATAGGTGAGGAGGAGGTTGCTGTCGTGGAAGAGGATCCCTTAGGAGAAGAGGAGCCCTTAGTAGACGATGTCCCTCAACCTGAGGGATACATAACTAATGAAGACACTGCCAAAATATTAAGGTAGCTTGAAGAATAAGGGCTGCAATTCAAGAATGGTGAGTTTGACCATTTTCTTAAAGGCATGTAGATGGGCGATCCCCCAGCTGTCACCCCTATGTGTTTGCTGGGTAGGAGCTTTGCACTACCATTTTCATTATGATCTTGCTTTCCCTCTTCTATCTAATCCTTTTTTTTCTCTTTTTTTTCTTTTTTTATTTTTCCTTTAATGATGCTAACATGCTTTATCCTGCAATGGGTGATGCTTCCGCTAAAGGTTCTAAATCTTCATACACTTTCTGCTCACAACCGTGGGTAGAAATCCCAAACAAATTTACCTTTATGCAAGGCATAGTGGATGATATGATTGATCGTTTAAAGAAAATAGATCTTGAGATAGGTATATTTGGATTTTTCCATTTTTTTTATTTTTTTGCACCTTTTTCTTATAACTAACATTTCCTCTCTTTGGTGTAATAGCCTCATGTCTTAAATGGGACCCACAAAGAGCTATTGAAGTTGACATTGTACCTGAGCTCTCTCCTAAAGTAGAAAAGGCATTCTATGATATATACAATGAGGTAAGTAAATGCACACTACACTCAGCATGATCACTATGGGAGTGTAGGCATGTAAACGAAGACCTCTACAAACAAGTACAAAAGATCAAAAAATAGAAGGTGAGCTAGGTAGCTGAACTGGAAGACCTGTGATAGTGGTATGACTTCATGATGGCCTGCAATAAACTAGAAGGTAGCTAGCATATGGTTGTAATTGACTACGCTATATATCGGTTAGCCATTAGGCGCAAAAATGAGGCTATGTGTGAAGTTATTGAGCAATACCTGCAAATAGACCTCTTGGCTCAAAAGAACCAAGACTAGAAAGATTATAGTGCTAAGATGTATGAGTGGGGGCAAACTAAAAAGAACCACAAGTATCAGTATAAAATGGAACACGTAGCCTATCACCAGTAGCAATTTGTTCCTTGATGCTATCGGTGCAACATAGGCTTATGATAGGTTTTCCAAACACTTGGTGGTTAGTGAGTCCTCTAAAAGGGAAATTACTATGCCTTTCAGAGAATTTACATCTGCTACCTTCTCTCCAGGCCCACCTATATGGATGGATGTGGAGAAGGGGAAGACCCTAGTAGGTGTTGACTTAGAAGAGAAGGATTTGGCAAATATGACAGAGGAAGAAATCCTCCAATGCTTGGAGTCTGGCCTCAATAGGATGCCCTTAGACATAGACATAGGTCCATCTTAGGTTGGTTAAAGTTTCTTTATATTGCTATGTATTTTTAGACATTATCCTTTTTATTGACTAATGTATCATTTTATTTTCATTTTGTATAGGATCTAGGTGGCAATGCAAGACCTAGCAAAGCAACAAATGAAGATGAAGGGGAAGAGCCTTAGCTTCCCATTAATACATTAAAATGTTTAAGATGTAGCCCTATTGTTGGGAAATTTTGTGTTGTTATATATATATATATATATATATGGGGATGTATTCCTGGACTATGTATTCTATTTACAATTTAATGAAAAGCATGATAGTTATTTTATTTATGTATTGATATCTAGCATCGTTATTTCAAATTATATTTTAGTTAATCTCCCTTTAGAATTTTCTATTATATATATATATATTGATGAAATTAGGCCCTTTTTGGGCCTCCATATGCTAGTTTAAGGCCATTTCGGGCCATACTTCCTATGACAGAAAGTTGATTGCCAGTTTTAGGCCTTGGTCGGGCATGCAATAGTTTGAAGCCATTTTAGGCCATGGTATAGTTTAAGGCCATTTTGAGCCCCATACTATAGCTTAAAGCCATTTTGAGCCATTGGTAGTTTAAGGCCATTTTAGGCCGTGGTGTAGCTTAAGGCCATTTTGAGCCCTCACTACCTATAAGAGAGAGTTGGTTGCTAGTTTTAGGCCTTGATGGGCCATATGATAGTTTAAGACCATTCTAGGCCATGCTATAGTTTAAGGCCATTTTGGGCCATACTATAGTTTAAGGCCATTTCAGGCTATACTTCTTTCTTCCCTTTTTCTTGCTTTTGTTTGTTTTTTTGTTTTTTGAAATAAAAGCATAACTAATACAAAGAGCAAACATAACACAAATTGCAACTATATCGACAAAAGAACTAAAGACAACTCAAGGGAACAAGTAAATTAGGGACATGCCCTAATCATGTAGATGTTTCCTAACTTGATGTGGGTTAGGTGATGCATAAGGGTTGAGGGACTCAAGGCAATACTCTTCTAGGCTATCATCTACCATTGAAAAGGTAATTATGCCCATAGAGCTTCTTCATGGAGATCATTTGTTTTGATCTATTCACTTGTCAAAAAACATTGGCTTTCATTACCAATAGGTGGTGCATTTTCAGGGACTTCGATCTCTAACCATTGCTCAGTGTCTATGTTGTTGATAGCCTAAGGGGCTATGTCATCACTAAAGATTACCACTTCTCCACCCACATAAGGTAGGTGGATCTCTTGGTGAATTGGTGAAGTGATAGTCCTTAAATGGGCTAACCAGGATCTTCCCAAGATTAAATTGAACCTAGGCATGTCCTCAACCATGATGAATTATGCATTAGTGAGGAATTGGTCCCCTGCAATGAAATCAATGGTGATTGTTCCCTTGACCATGATGCATGCCCCATTGAAGGACTTTAAACAAGTTGTTGTTGTTGGCCTGATTTGATCCACCAAGCCAATCTTGTCAATGATAGGGAATGGGATAACATTGATTATGGCCCCATCATCAACATGCATCCTACGAATCCTATACTAACCCACAAAAATTGTTATGAACATGGGGGTAGTAGTTACTTGTCCCTTTTTGAGGTTAGATTTAATGTCTTCATCATGAAAAGTTAAGAGTGTTGGAAGTGGTTCTTCAATTGAGGGTGGAATAATTACGACATGAATGGCTTTTTCTTCTACTAGCATGTCTTCTTTAACAAGAATAAATGCCAACATGTGAATTAAAGCCTCACAATGCACAAAAGAAGTCATAACTAGGTTGTACAAGCTCAAGGTTGTATTCTCCTATTTTAGAACATGCTTGACCTATGTGAGCACATCTAGAAAATCTTGTCCACCATCCTATTGCTTGGTGGTCTTTATTTCCTCCACACACCCTAAGAGATAGATTTTCTGAGGAGGAGACTTGGATTTTTGTTGGGTAATGGGCTTTTGAGCCTTAGTGGTTGGTTGTTGCACATGTGTGTCTATGCTGGTGAATTTGGGTGATGGGGCCATGGGAACTGCTGACAAGGAGATGGGCCTAGGGGGGCCTATTTCAGTGCATTCCCTAGCCATCTTATTAGCTAGATTCTTGTCATGTTTCCTTAGGTGGAAAGGTTGCAATGTAGTCCCCACCACTAAACTCTGGGTAGATGGGGGGTTTGTACATTTTGGCAGCTTTATGAAAAATGGTGCTTAGGTTATTGTTGCAACATGGTGCGGGACCCTAACCATGAAAGGTGTAACGGGTGCTTGAGGTGGTGCCTTAATGATGAAGGGGACCTGTGGCCTAGTTGACATCAAAGCTTCAACAACACTAGAAGGCACATGGACCACAAATGGTTCATGTGTTGCCTCTACGTTGTCATCAATGCTGATAGCATTAATGGTATATCCTGCACTACTAGCATTCAATGGGTCTTATAGATGTTCATAAATTGGTTCTCTAGACATACATGATTGATTTTATCAAGGACCAACTTACCTTGATCAATCATGCATTGGATATCACCTTTCAGTGCGAAACAAGAATATGTGTCATGGCCTTGCAACTGATGATAGTTGCAAAACTAGTCCAGTCTAAAATTTTTGGGCATCAGAGGCTCATTGGGCATAGCTATAGAGGGGTCTCGAATGATCTCATAGTATCTCTTATGACATTTGTGGGAATCTTTTGACATTTGCTTATGCTGAATATGCCTAGCACTCAGTAGTTGATCCAAAAGCTCTAATGGCTTGATGAACAAAGGAGTATATTTTGAATGATCCTTGAACTCAAAGTTTGACCTTGGTGGAGCTTGCCCTATGGTTTTTGACAATGTAGGTTGATTGGTTCTTGCATTACTAGAGCTTGATGTTTTGTTGGTAGTGGTTACGGGCTTAGGTGCCTTAGCAGCCTATTTGTTGTTGTTGGGCTTGGCTTCGTTAGCATAGCTGCCATAGTGGTTTTCGTGGCTTTTCCATTTTCTTTATCTTTCTTTGCATGTGCATTCTTGTAAGCTATGTAAGCTGGGTTGTTGCTAGCCTCTACTGCATCCTGTATGCTCTTTGTTTGAGCAAAGGCTTGGCTAAGGGAGTGCAAGGCTAAATAATATAGCTTGGATTTAATGAAATCATTTATGGAATCTTTAAGAATGGCTAGCAAGTGGGTTTTAGAAATGGGCTCATGAATCTCATTTAGAGAGGCACTCCAACGTTGTATGAATTTTTGCACAGGTTCTAGTGCTACTTGCTTAACATTCATGAGTTGGTCTAATGTGGCTTCTAGATTCAAGTTGTACTTGATGTGGGTTACAAAATAACTTAGTGACTCCTCCAGAGTTAAAATGGAAGTGCAAGGAAGCATGTGATACTAATCTAAGGCTTTGCTAGTTAGAGACATGGCGAAGACAAGAATGAACACATGTGGCCATGGTTGCAATAACAAAGACTTGGAACAAAAAATGACTAGGTGGGCATTTGGATCACCTTCTTCATTGCATTTCATAAATTTGGGTAGCTAGATTCTAGGAGGCAATGTAAGTGGAGGAACGATGGGGCTAATAGGATCATCCTAATAGAAGTCCATTACATGGACTATTTTGGAGCCAATGGCTTTAAGCTACTTGACCTAATTAGTGAGTGTTTCGATGAGCTAGAATGCTTAATCGAGGATTGAGGATGTTGCAGAGGGTTGCATTAGTTCTACCATTGGTGATGCCATCAGAGTAGCTACCATCAGTGGTGCTGTCAGTACAGCTACCAGCCCTGTTGGGGGTGCTATCGGAGCAACTCCCATTGGTGGTGCCATTAGGAAAAATCCCACTAATGGTGCCATTGGAGCAAAGTACTAGCCCTATTGGTGGCACTATCAGAATAGCCCATAGCCCTGTAGGTGGTTCCATTGGAGTGGCTACTAGCCCCATTAGGGGGGGCTATCAAAGTGGCTCCCAGTCTTGTTGGTGGTGCTAGTGGAGCAACCCATAGCCCTATAGTTGGTTGTGCCATATGTGATTCTTGATAATTTTTTGGTTGCAAATAGGGTAGCATTTGGGATAATTGAACAGTAGGGAAGGATGTTGTTTCCCACCATGAAGTTGAGGTTGGATCTATTGTTGGTGGTGGGACTGACATAGAAGGGATAATGAAAACATGGCTTATTTGTGGCTACGATGTCGGCATAGTATGCAAATTTGGCAACATTAGCATCATAGATACTAACTACGATAAGTGAGTATATTGCAAGGGAGTAATAATGGGAAAAGAGGCAAAAGGCCCTACATTTTACTATGTTGTCAGCATTTGGTGGCTACCTACCATCGGTGAAGGTTTGGGATGTAACAGTGTTGTAGTCATCACAAAGGAGGTAGAAGAATATGATTGGTGTGATTAGAACATAGAGGTAGATGGTGGGGTTGAGGCATAGCATGGGACACCACATTTGGAATAGGATTCAAACTCCTCCTACCCATCTTGGAGGGGCTCATCATAGTGGGATGTCACATCTAGCTCTCTTGGGCCACTCATCTGGATATGTTGGTCCAAAATACATTGGAAAGTTTTAGTGAGTGATATAACTACATCAGGTGTGAGAAGGAACTCTTGCCTATTTCAGTGGATAATTTCAAAACTATGCTTTTCTTTTATTTCTTGGTGGTCCAATGATAGGCCCATCTGCATCTTTGCACACAGAAAGTTGTATCGTTCTTCATCAAGTGCCATGTGTTCAAGAAATTGGTGTCACTATCTAAGAGACTACCATTGTGGTTGCATCAGGCTATGTGATAGCTCAATGTCCACCACATGTTGAATAGTGTGGGCCACCTTCAGGCTCAGGGTAGTAGTCGAGGTGTTAACAGGGTTCATTTTCACTGTGTCAAAAAAGACATAAGAAGAAGAGAAACTTACAAGAAATGTTGAAATCTAGTAAATTTTAAGCTAAAATTGTTAAATACACAAGTTGTAAAGAAAACAAGTCAAAAATGGCTAAGTTTAAAAATGTTGAAAAAATGGTTATCTCTACTATTACGCTCATCATGCTCTATGGGACTATCACGTTGATAGTGTTATCACACTTGATAGAACACTTAGAGCTTGATGAAATGGATAGTTTTGGGCTTCCTGTCCTATGGGGTTCTAGAGGAACTATCAACTAGGACTAATTTGCATTGACTAGAATGTAGAAAACTCCTACACTGGCCCATGATCCAGCTACTATCATGGTAGATCCACAAGGGTGTTATGTCTATGCTAGCCTGGTGCTAGTGACAAGCATACAAAAATCATGCGGAACTACCCATGGCACATAGAAGGAATAGGGAGGGCCTCCTTCTAGTGCCAAAAAACTATGATGTCTGAAAATGTTAGTGGTTGGAACATTGAGAGGTCATTGAGCACACAGCCTAACCTCGAGCCTATGGGAGGGCTGTGCTAGAGAAAATGGAAATGGAGTGTTGTGAATGGTCTGGCCGATTAGAAAAGGACTTACAAGGTGGAATAATAACCATTTGTAAAAGCCTAAGAATAGTATCATGAGTAAATAAAAATACATGTTAGCTATAGAAACCATAGGAAATTATGCTAAAATTTGAAACAAATGCTAAGCTCAAGTAAAGAAATGGACCACTCCAAGATTGAGGAACATAGCTCTTGATTAAACAATGTGTAGAACTGGTATGTAGTGTTAGAAAGGCACAACAACGCAATTTGGAAATGTGTTCATAGTCTCTGGCATGTGGTGGATGTGGTGCTAGTAGCTACAAAAGGGGCTAGACCTATCGAGCTTACAGTTGTGACGTTGTGTGGGTGCTGGGTCACGGTGCTCAACTATGGGAGTGATGAAGATGCTAAGAGTGCTCTAATGCTTGATTCTTAGAGTGATTTCACTGATCATCAATCAACCAACCACTAAAATGCTAATTATAGGGGTATTTATAGAGGTAGGGTTGATGGGAGATGTGGATTGAGTGCCACGTGGCTTGGGTCCCATGTAGCACGAATGTGAGCAAGTCACACTGATATGCTATGCTCAAAGTGTCAAGCTCCAAGTTTCAAGCTCAACAGTGTCATGCTTTGTAGGATAGGAATGGGAATAGAGAATCCACCAAACTATGACCACACCACCCAAATTGCATGTGCCAAAGTATGAGGGATTGCAATGTACCTACAATCAATGCCAAAATAAATGCAACTTAGAGCCGACGCTTTGGGACTATGTCTTCCCCCTCTTCCAAGTAGGGTCAAGCATAGGGACAATTTTGGGAATCAATAGGGGGTGCAAAAGTAAAGCAAACTACTGATCTTGGTTGCCAAGGGGATGCCAAAGCTGAAATGAAGGTCAATGCCAAATTTTGGGAGCTTTTGGAGGCATTCAGAGGCATTTTCCAAGTGTCATACTATCTATACTGCAGAGCATAGTAGAGCATAGCATGAATAGTTTAAATTTTTTTGCAGATTATGGCTTGTCACGCTATCTACGCTGTGTAGCGTAGCGGAGTGTAGCACCCACATTTTGGTGAATTTTGCCAAAATTTGCAATGTTTCTTCTTGGCACCCTAGGTGAAGTAGGACAAGTAGCCTCAGAAGTTAGAAAATTTTCAAATGCACCTTCCATATATAGATAGCTTGATAGAATTCTGGTCCAAAACTTAGAAAAATATAAGCCTTGAAACTTTTCCTACATTGTCTATAATATGCAGCGTAGTAGAGTGTAACAGGCCCAAAAGATGGAAAATTTACCAAACTGTTTCTTCCATCTTGAGCACCTTTGAAACTCCTAGCCTAGCACTTGGATGGACTAGCAACCAGGACATGTGTTAAGCTGGGTAAACTGAAGAGCATAGCAAGCTTGAAAACTTGGGAGATAGAAAATTTTTTGAACTATTTAGTCCATCCTCAGTGCCCCTTTGATTGCTTCTAGCTTGTCATTAGTGCAAACTAGCCTTGGAAACATGTGCTACACTGGTCGTGCTAGGGAGCATACCGGGTAGACTTAGAAAAATTTTGTGAAAATAGGACTCCTAGTATGCTATGTTGTCTATGTTGCATAGTGTGACCCTAGACTTAGAAAAATTTCAGCCAAGTTTTGACACCTAGATAAATCTGTTGTTGAATCGCAGGAGCCCAAAAGTAGTGGTGTTTCATTGAGAATTATGGATGAAGAGTTACCATTTGAAGTATCCATAGATGCTTATGGAATATGAATCAATGTAGTTCTTTCACAATAAGATAAAGTGGTATGTTATGAATCTCATAAATTACAAGGAACTAAGGTAAATTACTCAACCCATGATCTAGAATTACTAGCAATTGTTCATGCTTTAAAAGTTTGGAGATATTATCTTTGTGGAAAAATGTTTGTATGAAAAATAGATTATAAAAGTTTAGAATATTTGCTGAGACAACCTATTTTAAATACTTGTCAGTGACACTAGGTAGCATTATTGGCTAAATATGATTTTGAAATCAAATATATTCTCGATAAACAAAATGTGGTAGCCGATGCTCTTAGTTGAATGTGAAAATTAATGATAGGTGTGGTAACAACCCCTATGGAAGAATAGATTAAGAAATAGATAAAAGAATATCCTTACTTCAAGAATATTTTAACCAATAGTTCCTCTAAGCCTTAATATAAATTTGCTTCTAATGGTTTATTAATGAAAGGACAAAGAGTGTGCATTCCAGAAGGAAATTGGAGACTAAGGTTTTTATGTGAAGCACTTGAAGTACCATACACAGGACACCCAAGTTATATTAAGACTTATATGATGTTCCATAAATCTTATTTCTAGTCTAGAATGAAGAATGATGTGTCCTTGTACATTAAAATCTATCCAACATGCCAAAGAATATAATCTAAACAAAATAAACCCAGTAGGTTATTAGAACCTATGGAAGTCCCAACCTAGAAATGTGAAGATGTTACCATGGATTTCATTGTATGATTGCCAATAACCAAAATAGAAATGAATTGATTCTGGTAGTTGTTGATCATCTATCAAAGATGGCACATTTTATAGCTTTGAAATCTACAAACATAGCCAAATAAGTAGTCCAAAAATTTGTACAAGAAGTATTTTGATTACATGGACATTCAAAATGTATCATCTTAGACTAAGACCCTAAGTTCATATCCAAATTCTACCAAAATTTCTTTACAATGCTTGGAACCTAGTTGAAATTTAGCATAGCTTACCACTTAGAGACTAATGGGCAAACTAAACATGTGAATATAATACTAGAAGATATTATATAAAGCTATGTTGGGAGTAGCCTGAAAATGTCAGAGAATTGTTTAGACCTGGTAGAATTTTCCTATAACAATAATTATCAAGGTTTCATACATCGAACACCATTTGAAGTAGTATATAGATGTAATTTCTGAATACCACTAACCTAGGTAGATTGAACCTTAAGAATGGAATGGAATGGAATAAAGAAGAAATGAAAATAATGGAAAACATTATTACAAGAGTTAAGAAAACTTTACAAGTTGCACAATATAAATTTAAGGAATATGCAGATCAACATTGGCTTAAGAAAGAATTCCAATTGGGAGATCAAGTATTACTAAGAGTAAAACCTACCAAGAATTTTCTAAAACTTGGAAAATATACTAAATTGACACTTAGATATTGTGGACCCTTTGAAATTTCTAAAATAATTGGTGATGTAGCATATTAGTTAAATCTTCCAACAACATTAAGAATTCATCCAGTTTTCCATGTAAGTTTGCTAAAGAAATTTCATGCAAATTATATGCCATCTGTACTATATTGGAATACTTTGCCACTATGATCCAATGCCTACTTTGAAGTTAAACCCATTGTAATTAATAACCATCAAACCAAGAAGCTATGAAATAAAACTATCAATGAAGTACTTGTTTAGTGGTTAAATTATGATCAACAAACTTGGGAAAATAGGGAGTTTATTCTTAACACTTACTTCCAACTCTTTTATCATCATGATATTGAATGAAAAATTGTATTTATTATTAATTGAATAAATTATATTTTATAATTTTTTATCTTTTATTTGTATAGATGATAATGAGGATAATAAAGAAGCTGAAGCTAAGGAGCATAATGCATAATGTTGTAGCTAAGTAGCTAGATATAGAGGAAGAGCTTGAGGATAAGTTAGATGCTTAAGGGGGGTAAATTATAATGTCTCATCCTTTTTTAAGGGTGGAAACATATTTTGAAAATGTAATTAACCTTTAAATTAAGGGGTATCTCATTATGAGGAGTTACAATTATTCATGTATTCCTCGGGAATGGGTTTGACCTATGCCATTTAGGTCTAAGCTTAGAGGTCATGCCAACATGGAGTTGTGCAGCCTAGAAAGGCAAGTAATAGGAGCTAGGTGAAGTAGGATAAGAAGGGACTGATCACCCCTTCAATTGGACAACCTAACTATGGTGGTAGTGCCAAATTGCCTCTAAGGCTTAAGTGGCATTGGAAGATAACCCAAAGGGCATTACAATACTCTCTCTTACTAATAATTTTTTTCATTTTCTTTCCTATTCTAAGTACCAGTTATTCATTTACCACTTAATTCATTATTTAACTATTTTATGATATTTCCATTATATTACTTAAGAATGAAATGATTGCGATGACTTAAGTGATGAATGATTGTGTTTTTATGAGATTTGGGAATGCAATGTCACAATTAGTTTAGAAAAGAAAAGTTTTTTACTATCATATTATAATTATAATAATATTAACTTTATGAATTAGGTAAAAATATGGATTTTCTTGGTCATATGATACTCATCATGAAATGCGTTTTCTTAAGAGAGAATTTTACTTTAGAACATTAATCCACAATTGTTGACTTTACATATAAATATCTAATTCATGTAGTGTAGTAGAAACTAGTACTAAAGTGATTCTTTTATTTATCACATATATTATGAATTTCATGGATTTTTTTTTCGATATTAAAGTGATTTTATTAGTCTTAGTGTAACTTTTGAGGAGTGGTGTTAAAGATTTTTTGTTTTCAAGCAAGCTTAATATGCTAATTATTTTTCATATTTTGTAACACCATGAATATTTGTGTACACTTTCATGATGTAAATACCATATATAGTATTATTGTATTATACTATTTAATGTTTAGATTTTCTTAAGAATAATTATATTTCTTGTACTCCTTAACTAGTTTTAACTATTTGTTGTGTTTTTTTATTATATCAACATAACTATTTCTATTTACCTATAAAGGTATTAATTTTGGATATTTTAATTGAGTGAATAGAACATAATAGAGACACATGGTTTAATATTACTTTTCTTTATTTGTCTTTATTTATTATTAGGATGTAGCATGTGTGAGTAACATCATGAATACTATAATATTCATGGTTTGTTCTAACCTTTATGTTTTTTAGTTTATGTTATGATAGTTATCAAAGTATTTATAGTTTCTTGAATATTGTGACCTAAGCATTATAAAAATTAACACTGAGAAGTATTGCCATCTATGCTCCTTAAATAGTTTTCTCTCTTATAACCAAGCTAGCCACAAACATAGTTGGATAAAATATTATGGATATGTCCAACCTACTCATAGAGAAAACATGTAAGGGATCCATAAGTGATTTCACCTTCCAAAGACTACTACTAATGTTTCTATGAATAAGATTTTCTACCACTAGGTTCCTTGGTTTTTTAGATTCACTAAGCTTAGTCCTAGGATAAGGATTTCTCTTATAAGCCTATATATAACATGCGTCCTTATATTACTAACTTTACTCTAGTGTATCACTTGGATCCATGCATCTTCATATGTTGAGAGATGAAGAGGAAGAAGATGATCTTTAATTAATGCTTGTAACCCATGAAAAAATCATTTCACACATGCTACCTCATCATGTTGAATGTGAAGCATGTGCATACTAAGTACTAAGAACTTCATGTCATACTTAAGAAAAATTTAGTTACCTTGGTAGATGTGGTAGAACTCCATGCACATACTTAATAGGAATGTATTGCTCCTTTAACACATGTAAGAACTCATCCTAGAGAACATTGGTATCCTCACAATACTTAATTTTTTTCTATGTTGCTCACCAAAAACTAGCTACACCTTTGAGCTGGTACATAGTTAGTTGGATCTACTACTCAAGAACAAATCCTAATAATTTAATTGCTTTCCCTAACTCATCAAGCCATTTAGTTGTTGCAATGAAATCTTCCTCCCTAATGAAGGTGGAAAGCTCTAACTTATAGAATTATTCCCTAAGTTTCCAATCCATGGAATGCCTACCACCATCAAAACTAGTACTAGAAAATGACATTTGTAAACAATGCGTCATTTTTTGTAAAAGAAACTTTAACATATGTCAACTAATCTCTATGTAAGGTACCTCCACATGAGGAGTAGTGTTATTGTTATTGGCCAAAATCTCCAACTTAGGTTCAACATCCTTAATATGGGGGCCTAGATCATGTTTATAAATTATTGCAAGAATTGATAATCCCACACATATATCTCTAGCAGTATGAACTCTCATAATCTCTTGGATATCCAAACAACAAGGTTAATAAGGACTCCCAAAAAATATATTTTCTAATACCAACTTACAATAACCTTTCTACATAACCTAGGCAAAGAAGGTATTACATCAATCTATATCCAAGATTCCTAATCATGGTAATCATCTAAGCATAGACAAAAAAGAGTTATGATAATGGAGCATGGAAGGAAAATCACTAAATGTTCATGCAATGTTGAAATGAAACACAAAATCCATGACTCATAATAATTGGCAACAATGTAAGGAATAAGAATGAGACACCCTAAAGAAATTCATATTATAACCCCTGGCCAAAAGTCTTTTTAATTTGAGAAAAAAATAAAGGGAGATACAATTACCTTATTTTCCCAAAGATTCTAGCATCATGACTTTATGGTACTAATGTTAACACTAGCATCATGACTCTATGGTACTAAAACTAATGCTAGTGTCATGACTTTATGGTATCGACACTATGCTAGTGTCATGTCTCTATGGTGTTGATTCTATGCTAGCATCGTGACTCTATTGTACTACTGTTGATGCTAGCATCATGAATTTATGGTACTGACACTATGTTGGGGTCATGACTTTATGGTACCAACACTAATGCTACATGCAAAGGTGTTCTAGGTACAATGGAAGGTGCTAGAAATTCATTAGCAATCATGATAGAATTAATTAATGACCAAACATAGATCCAAGGATTATTTAAGCAACAATCTACTTCATAATATTGGCTTTTGGCTTTTTTTCATTCGCATTGAATCTGAGACCTTCAAGCAGTGTAGATACGCAAGAGTCCATGATGACTATCACCATTGTTCTATAACACAAAGCATCAAAGATGTCAAGAACCAATTTGTAGCTAGATTATGTAGCACTAGATCTATGAGAGGAGACTACAGAACACATCGTACCTCCTATGTTAGAATCCAAATTCATTATTTCAATCATAGGATGCAAAAGCCCAAATCTCTATTTTTGGAATTCATATTGTTGTGGTATTTCAAAACATTTAATTAGAAAGTTTTGGTAGTGTTGTGCTATATTTTATTTCTATATTTTCTACAATTGTGTTTGCATTTCAGTTTCATTTAATGAATATTTTCTCACTTATTTACATTCATTAATACTTGGTAATAAACATTCAAGTCCTCAAGTGATCTTCTAGACCATTTGATGCACTAGCAAATCCTTTTCAAGGCCCATGGATCTATGGGTTGAACTGTTCCAATGGGGATCTTTGATCCTCCAACACCAAATTTTTCTATCGCTATAGTTTTTATGGTAGAGGAAGGGCCTCCACCTAACTTCTTCATCTAGACCTACTGCAGTGTTTTCCTATTTCATGTTTTTAACAGATTGATCCAAAACATTATTTTTGGTTTTACCTATGCAGTGTGTGTACCACAACTAGTTTTTGATTTTAGCCTCTCTTCATTGCAACCTATAACTCTAACAATATTTTTTTTATTATTATTATTGCAATGTGTAGTATCTTTGCCACTATATGCTAGAGAAAGCTAAAAAAATAATTTTAAATTTTATAGTTGTAGTTGTAGCATAGATGCTAGAAGCCCTTTTTAATTTCCTAGGTCGTTGATGCTATAATTCTCATTAATGCTACAATTGTCATTGAAACTCCACAATTTTCATTGATGCTATAATTGTTATTGATTCTACATAATTATCATTGATGCTTCAATTGTCATTGATTCTATGCAACTTTCATTGATGCTAAAACTACAATTAACACTACAAGTATCATTGATGCTACAACCCAGGTACGCTAAAGCCTTCACATGATATGTATGATAAACCTTTCATCTAGTTAAAGACTTCATTAATGCCTTGTCACCAATCCACTATATTGCCAATTAACCTCACTTACATGGCCCCAAACCAAGATAGAGTCCACATATATGACCCAAAAGACCTCATTGTCATTAACAGTAGATAATTGTTAAGGGAAAGGGGTAGGAATCTAGACTTTATAGTGATCAATGAGGGATTTTATAATTTTCTTTGAGTCAAAATACAAGTTGGACTCATTCCATGCTCTAAGTTTGATGCTAAGCATCAATTTAAATTCATACATCAAGATAAAAAAGAATATATTCCCTCATCTTATGAGAAAATACCTTTAATAAATTTCTATACACACATGCTAATATAGCTTATAGATGTAGAAGAGTGGAGTGAGGAGATTAATTTAGAGGGAAACCAAGAGGAGAAAAATGAATTTGAGATAGAGTAAGAGCCAAAAAAATTTATCAAAAGACTCTTTGAATAGTTAACTCCTTAAATAATTGTTACTAACGTCATGCCCCTAGTATACTCTATGAATCAAGTCATACCATCATCCCCCTTGCAGCCTATGGTGTGTGGGCCCATACATATGATTTTCACATACCAATACCAACATATGTGTTAGTTTGTCTCACTATTCTTGTTGATGTCCTTTGCAACATAATCTTTTTTTGTTTTTGAAACACCCTAGAATTTTGGGACCCTCTTGGTCCATCGAGGTCTTAGAATTCAGGCAAAGAATTTCCACAAGTGTAGCATCATGACAGTTTGGTAGGAAATGGATGCTCTGAGTTCAGACTATCCAGTTTGACAAGTTTTCTACATCTAGTCTTGACAGGCATGATGGACTCTCCAACCTACCCACCTGGACAATTCATCTAGCTGACAGTCTACTCAGAAAACACATGTGGAGTTGTCGATGGTGCTCAGGATAGATGAAACAGTTTGGAAAGTTTTCTAGTCAAGACGTTTGGTATGCTATGCTATGCTATGTAGCATAGTAGGCCTCGGAAGATGGTTTTTTAGGTAATCAACTGCGAATTGTTACAAGATAGTGCTACACTACACAGCATAGCACAGCGTAGCAAAAGAAAGACAAAGAGGCCCAACTTACTTAGTGATTTCGATTACACTCGGTAAGCATCTCCAGCCTTCAAAAATAGTTGCCTCACTCAACTTCAAGTCCTTCAGTAAAGCTCCTCTTACTAGAAAAAGTAGCAAATTAAGTAAGAAGTAGGCTATAGAGGCTTCTACGCTATGCTATGCTACGCAGTGTAGCATGATGTAGCAACAATGCAAAGAACAACGAAAGGCATCTTAACATGTAGGATCATCAAGTTCAAAGGCTTCACATCACAAAGGTTGCAGATTGTCAACATGATCTTCAAATCACAGTTAAGGCAAGTTTCTACGCTATGCTACGCTACGTAGCATATCATAGCATAGGAAATACACAAAATTATCCAATACACTTCAAAGGCTCCTAGCACCTGCAATCAACTCCAACGTAGATTTCTCCTTTGAACTGGTGGCTACGCTATGCTACGCCACATAGCGTAGCACAACGTAGCAAGTAGCTATGCTACGTTTACATGACTATGCTCCACATCATAGCATAGCATAGTAGGTGGCTACGCTACATCAGTGTGCTTCACTCCTTATCTACATCATTGGCACATCTAATCCTAAGCATCTCCAATGTCGACAACATGATTGTAGCATGGTAGGCTCATCATTCAACTTTGCATGTCCATGTAGCATGGACACGTCAACATCTTGTGGGTCCAAAACACATGGCATCCAAACCACATTCCTTGCATGCTCCTAGTCCTATAAATACACTGATGAGAAATGCTCAAAGGGTTGGAAAATTTTGGGGATTGTTGGAAAATTTATTGGTAAAGTTGGAAAAAGGGTTGGCAATCTTGAGCATTGTTAGCATTTTTCGAGTTGGCAAAATTTAAATAGTTGGCATCCCTGGTTGGCATTCTATTAGCTCTTTTCTATTACCTTTGTAGCATTTTGAATCGTTAGCTCTTGAGTTTGTGTTCAAGAGTATAGTTGGCTTGCTTTGAACACCTTAGTTACTTTTGGGATCTCTATGCTTCCCACTATGGGCGCAACCGATTGTATCCATCTTGACAAAGGAAGTCGTAACCTTGACGCGGTGCACTTCTTAACTCCATTTTACTTCGTTCTCTCATTTATCATTGCATTTTACATCATTTTCACTTCCCTCACATATAATAATTATTATTTTATGCTATAAACATTGTTCTCACATTATATGTTTGCAAAAGGTTTAGTGACACGGACTAAGTCCCTGTTTGATCAGCCATACCATTCAGGGCACTGCATTTCCATTTAATCCAGCATGGCCCTCACGCAGATCCGAGGTTAAGACTGTCCAACTGATGACCTCTTGGTGTTTCTAGCCACTGACATTTTTGATCACTACAGTTTGGCCATCACCCATGGTGTCTATCATACATCATCCTTTCTCCATATTAGTGGGCTTTTCTATGGGACCTCAAGCCACACAAGCTTCTCACATCCCCTTTGTCCCTTTTGTCCCTTAGTTCCCAATGCAAACATCCTTCTCTTTGATTTAGCTTCCTACCACAATGATCACCCAACCTTTGTCATCAATACCAATTCCTATTATACGTCCTAGGCTTTTCAACTCCCTTTGTAGCCATCTGTACAAAAAACACAACCTATTGGAATGTCCCAAGGCCTAGATCAAGCCTTCTAGATGATCTAGGACCTTATTGAAGAGCTATGAAAGCTCAAAGCCTCTACTACTTAGACAGTTAAGATAATGGGCTTCTACTACAATGATCTTATTAGCCTTATCATTCCCCAAGTAACCTTATCTATAGGCATGTCCATCCCAAAATTCACCCAAATACAATGATGAAGGAGATCCAAATGCACATCTTATCACCTTCCAATCTTAATGCCTTCTATTTTAAGCATGGCCACATACAATACTTTTGGTTTTTCCTATGTCCTTGAAAGAGAAGACTTTAGATTGGTATTGCAGCTTACCTAGGAGTTCTATTTCCTTCCTCAAAGACCTCGTAAACCAATTTGTCAATAGCTTTAGATACCACTTGAAGCCTAATGCAACATTGGGCCAAGTTATGAAGGTAAAGTAGGGGCCACTTGAACCAATACATAGGTTAATTCAAAGATGGAATGCAACACTCAATGATATCCTTGAGCCCATTTCTAAAATCCACCTCTTGGCTATCTTCAAGGGAGTAGTCAATGACTTTATCAAGTTAAAACTATATTACTTAGAACCTTAGTCATTAGGCCAAGCATTTTCATAAACCAAGAACATAGAAGTAGCTATTGAAGGTAGCAATGATATTTCCTACATGATCCATAAAAACCAACACACAAGGAGGGACAGGAAGAGAACTAAGTAAGAACAAACAACTGTGGTTGTGGTATCCAAGAATAAAAAGCAAGTAGAAAGGAAAAAATCTCCATGACATAACACATCTCTTGACTCATAACAAGTATCCACATCATATAAACCAAGATCTTACTTTGAATGCAAAGATATGTCTAAGTACACAAAGTTTCCTATGAAACCCTTTCAACTTCTAGAATAGTTTTTTAAAAACAACTGAATCCAACATAAGCAACTTTTCAAGGAGGCTTGTAAGAGGCATGATTATCTTTGTGAGATAGCTAGAGATCCAACAATAGTAGCCAAAGATAATTTGAAACTACCGAAGTACTTCAAGCTAGATAGATTTTGCCATTACCATCAAATGGTTGATCATAATACCAATTTTTTCCTAGCTTGAAAGATGACATCCATAAAATGATTGACCATGGAGAATTAGTTTTGAATGAGCCCAACTCTTCAGAAACTAATAACTCTGATATTGTAGCCTTGTTCACAATAACCAAATGGTCTAACCCTCCTAAGGAAGCATTTGTTATCAAGGTACCATCCCAAACTCAAAATGTAAAACCTAAAGCCCCTTTCATAATTAGGGTATCACCACCTTTAGCCCTTAAGAAATCCTTCATTATACGTGTCCCACCTTTAGTGGCATCAACTTCATAGCCCAAACCACACGTTACCAACCCTCTTAAAGAACCATTTGTTATTAGGACCCCTCCACCTTTAATAAGTAAACCTCCAATAGCCCATGACCAAAGCTCACCTATAGTGGCCAACAAGTTAGTGGTTAGCAAAAAAGTCATCATCACAATGGAAACAAAAACAACCTATCACCAAATCAATAACAAAGCCTACTAAAGATAACCAATAAAAGGGTTTGAAGAAATTTGAACCACCAAAACCTACACAAAGATTAACTACACCCATGGAGAAGGAGTCCAACGTACATATATTAAAACATGAGCCAAAAATCCTAGGAATGTTAGAGGAAATTAAAGCCACCAAGGTTGAAAGATCACATGCCAAGGGAAGCGATTTCCTCACAACAATGGCACAAGAAAAATGGTTGTTGAAATAAAAGAACACCTCATTAAACTTATATAACCTAGTCATGACCTCTCCTACCCATAGGGATGCACTAGCTTAAGTGTTGACTCCTATTCCTACGAGCAAAGACATGCCCATCAATAAAGAATTAATCAACTCCATCATTGAGCAAGCTTCACTTAGGGAAAAAGGACATCAACTTTTGCTAAACTTTTGCGATAGTAAGGTGAAGATGGATTCAAAAAATGGAGAAGTCATATCTACTCCTCTCCTCTTTACTATATGTGTTGGTAGGTACAAGGTTCATTATCTTCATGTGGATGAAGAGGCAGCAACTAATGTAATACCGTACACCATTGTGGAGAAACTAGGTCTAACCAAAAACATCCAAGATACCACTACCTTAGTGCTCAAGTCAGTTAATGGAACATGANATACACCATTGTGAAGAAACTAGGTCTAACCAAAAACATCCAAGATACCACTACCTTAGTGCTCAAGTCAGTTAATGGAACATGAGCTGTTGTTTGAGGTTCTATCTCCTTGGATTTTGTAGCTAGAGAATAGTTTCCCACATCCACTAACTTCCTATATGTGGAAGAGACACCTAGTTTCAACTTGATCCTAGGAAGACCATGGTTAGCTAAGCTACACACAATCATGTCTCCTATACACCAAAAGATCCATTTACCATATGAGGAAGGAAAAATTATGATCCATGGAGACAATGTGTTGGTACCATTGGTTAACTATGTCAACATTGACTGAGGTTTGGAGGTGGAGTATCAAGAGGAATCTCCTGATAGTTAGACTAGGGCGAACAACAAGAAAAACCACAATGTTAGCAACATAAAATCTAAGATCCTAAACAATCAATGACAATACCTACCGATTGCCATTTTTAACAAGAAAAATGATGAAACTAGAATCACACAAAGAAAGCCCCTAGATTTATTTGGGGTTAAGCAATAAATACATCATGAACACTTTATTGCTTCTTTGGCTAATGACTATTTGTTTACTTTTGCAACATTATATCATGCTTTTTTGAGAGTACCCCATACTAGACAGGTGTGTTCATGGCCTGCTAAGGTCTAAAACTAGCAAATCATGACCTACCATGACCTAAAATTGGTAAATTTGTGGCCTCCCTTTCATCTCTTCAATGTACAATTGAACCAATTTGCTTCTTCGTTTTATGTTTGGGGCATTTGCTTTAAAAGATATGCCCTCTTTTACACTTTCACATTTTTCAAGTTATCACCACTTGGCAACCCTATTGTTCTAACTCAGCCTTTTGTGCAAGATAAATATAAAGTGAAATAAAAGATAAACATAAAATTTTAAAAACAAAATTTTTTTACCTATAACCAAGAATGTCCATTCTAATAGCCATGACCACACAATGCAATGAAACAATAACAAAATAATAACACCATTATAGTGCAACAAAATAACAAAAATAATAACTACAATAGTCCCCAAGGTTATGATAGCCAAGTAATAAACAACCATAACAACATAACAAAAACGAAAAGGAAAGAAAGAAAGAAAGTATGCTAAGTTTATTAGTGGATAAGAACTAAGTCATGTGAGGAGGAGAACCACTATCAACATCATTACCAAGGCCATCACCATTGGGGTCTACGAACAATAAAAATATGCAATTATGCCATAAATGCAATCATTAAAATATAAAATAATCATAAACTAATAAAAGTTTTGCCCATGCGATGAACCCATGTAGAAGAGATAATATATTAACAAAAATTTAAATAAGCGAAATCCCAACTTAATCCTTTATCAAGAAGCAAACCTTTAATGTATTCTAGGAAACTTTCTATCTCAAGTCAATACTTAGCCCACCTATTCATTATTGAAAGCTCATGTTTTTGAAGAATCTACTATGCAAATGTCTATATGTAATGTGGCTCATGAGTAGATTAACATGCATTTAATGTCACATGTTCAATCCTGAAATGTTATATTGAAATATATAAACACTATTAAAAGAAATTGCTTAAATTGAAATGTTGTCCAATAGATCCTTGGGAATTACACTTAGATGTAAGAGATCAATCTTGAAATTTTAATCATACAGTGTGCATATCATCGTCATGGTGCATTTACCTCATCACTATTAGTCAACCCGTTATGGTAGCCCAAAAGAGTGTATGTTGGTAGATGCTAGGCTTATTTTATCTTGCAAATTCATTATGTGGGCGATGTTTCAATAGTAGAGTGATTCCAAAACAGTGTATCGAAGAAATAAAATCCGACACTATGAGGTGTCAAAACGAAAAGAAACTTAAAAATTCTGGTTCATTCCTTTAATTTGCCGACAGATTTGAGAGCGTTTGCTGGACAAGTTTCCTCTGTTTTTCCTCTAACTACCTTAGCCATGCCAGGAAGAAGAAGAAGAAACCAAGCTTTAGTTACTAGAATCGACAGACCCAGAACTCTCATCTTTCATTCTTGTTCTGCATGTGTCCCAATTTTGGGTTCCGTGATTCCATTCTGCTGCTGCTGCTGGTCTGCCACTGGCAGCCTCTGAGAACCCATTATTTACAGTGCAGTTATCAGTAGCCTTCTCAAGTCTAAGTCTTTTGCTCTCGATGACTTTTGCCTCCAAATTTCCCAAGTTTTGGGAAGTCTTCCATGAACCTTATGCTCTGAAAATTCCCATAATCTCGATGCCTCTGCTGCTACTGCTGCTTCGGAAAGAACTGGGGATTCGGTTTGGGTGATTTTGTTTCCATCCTTTGGCAACCAACGATCAGTCCGTGTATCACATCCCCAAGAAGCAGTTGCAGGATGATGATTTGCTGTGTTTTGTTGCGTCTGTAGTGCTCCTCCTCCTGCAGTGGTATACGTTTCTTGCTGATTTTGATCACGGTGACCTGTATTTTCTGTAACGGTTGACTGCTGCTGCCATGGATGGGGAGCACCATTTTCCCTGTATCTTGTTACTCCATGATTATTGCTCAAAGTTCCTCCTTTTAAATGAAGCTGCTGCAAGGAGCTTGAATAATTTGAGATTCTCTCCAAAAGAGTCCAGTTAATTCCCTTGAACAGGGTAATTCTATTTAAGTTATCCTATTTTTAAAAGAATGCCAAATACAAGATATTTGACCAGTTAGGAGGATGGAACATTTCGAATCAACCCTCTTTCAATAGGGTGTTAGTTTCATCACTTCCGTATCATAAGGAAGGAATCATGGTTGGCGTCCTTACATAAATACAATTTGACATCTGGTGCTTCGTTGCTGGAAGAGCTCACAACAATTTCCAAGGAGTTTAGCTGCGGTGGCATAACTGATAACGGAGCCGAGATACTTGGCCTTACGTATATCTTCCCAGTGAAAGCCAAAGCCTGTTGAAGCTCTTCCTTCAGTCTGGCGTTCTCCATTCGCAAATGCTGCTCTTTAAAAGTTCGTTTAAGCCAGAACTGATTGGCCCCTGCAGTTTGTGTTGATCCGGCTTCTCATAGCTTCTCTCATGGCCAGATTCTCAAGCTTGAGCTTCTCATTTTCTTACTTGAGATTGTATTATCGCCCCTTTCGTGCTGAGGCTTCATTTGGGTTCTTCGATTCTGAAACCAGAACTTGATCTGATGCAGGGCCAGGCCCAATTGCTTGCTCAACATTTGCCGCTGCTTCTCGTTTAGATGTAGACACTCCTTGAAAAGTGCTTCCATTTCCTAAATTACTGTGGTGTGTGACGATGGTAATGCTTCTTACGACTATGGCTGACTGTCGTCGTGATCGTCAGCGGATCCATAGCCGTCCATGTTGTCACTCCTAGACCTGCTCTCGTACACATGAAGCTTTAAACCGTAACCTTTCAGAAACCTTCAATAAATGTGAATGAAACAGGCCAAAAACTCTTACTTTGACTAAACCACCTGTTGATGCGTAAATTTTGGACACGCGAACACCTGTGAAAAACTCGTTTTAGGAGACTATCGCCTAGGGCGCCTCCCGTATGGGTACGGAAACCCGGGAATAGTCTCAGCTGGAAAGGGCAATGTGACAAAAGATAATAATAATATTTTAAGCAAAATAAAATAAAAGCTTAAACTTGATATAATATTTAAATACTTCAATTTAATTTAATATTTGGAAGTTAAAATAGTTTGTGCAATTTCTAGAATAATAAATAATTGTCGTCCTGGGTATAGCAACAGGACGAGGATCTGCGTTTTGTAGCTGCGGGAAGAAGACTGTGAACTTCCGACGCCACGGGAATGCAATCTCTTGAGCCGCTGGAAATGCGAGTGCGTGCGCCACTGCAGGAGAAGGATGCACAGCGGCGGCAGTGGGAAGAACCAGCAGCGCAGTGAAGAAAACAGTGTCTGCGGAGGGGACAGCAGGGGCAGAGAGGTGGCAACGTTGCAGGAGAAGCCAGCGATGCGGCAGGGTGACGTAGCAGTGCGGGGATGCGGCAGTCAAAGGGTGTCAGCAGGGTGGCAGGAGTCAATGACGGCAGCGCAGCAAGCAGGCCACGCAGGTCAAACAGCACCGACAGGGTTGGCGTCGCTGCGGGCGCGGACGGCGTAGGAACAGAAGACGAGCGGATGGCTGCTCGTACGGCGGTNGTAGAATCATCATCATTATCAACAACAACAACACCACGACCTTTAGAAAGTTTCCGAAATGGATTGGACGCTACAAGGACGTAGCGTTCGAAGCAGCGTCCCTTGAATATCGGAACTTCCTGAAAATACAGAAATGCCGGACCTGACAATGAATTTTATTCCCGAAACCTAAATTTTGCAGGGAAGCACATATTCTGAAAATGCTGTCCAAAGCGAATTAGTTCAGCATGACACCGAGCCTTATTGAAACTGACTGCACTCCCTGTTTTGAAACATGCCAAGTTTCTGCCAATACTGAGTTTTTTTGTTGGCTAAGTAACTCACAACTCATGAGCCGAGTCAGAATCTATATATTTTGAAATTTTGAAAGGGTTGAAAGGGTAAAAATTTAAATTTTAGTGAGGTCTTTTTACTATTCTGCAAGTTTGCCAAGTTTGCCGAGTTTGCCGAGTAACTTGCCGAGTCTGAGATTATTTTGATGAAAATGAATCACTCGCACAGTCTGAGTTTCATAATGCTAACTACACTGTCCCAGCCCTCTTTGTGCTTTCCACGAAATTTACTGATACAATTTGTCTCACTATTTCTGCAATGTTAGACCCAAGCATGTTATGTTCCGGCTGTAGTGTAGGGTTTTCTTTGAAATCAGAAGCTCTTGTAGACAATGGATACCTAATTCCATTGCATGTGTTTAGTAGAATTGTTAATAGCTTGAGCATTTTCAAATTTGAGTTCATTTCTTTGGAATGCCAAATTGACATGTAACACTTTGCCCTACCGCACTTTGCAGGTAGGGTAATGTTTAGGATCACTACTAACACCACAACGCAAGCATGATAAACTAAAAATTAATGATGTATAGAAATATGTTATATTAAGGAAGGTCAAACTACACAAAAATTCATGCCAAACCAAAAAGTAAACATACATTTTGATTTATAAAACTGCATGTCTCTACATAAATAAAAAGTCTGCACTACTCTTTTAAGATACAAAAACACATAAACATCATCATCATAGATATAAGAGTACAAAGAGTTTCATACAAATGTAAATAGTTTATAATACAAAAACACATAAACACCATCATCATATATATAAGAGTACAGAGAGTTTCATACAAATGTAAATAGTTCGTACTAATGCATATGAAAATATACATTACCAATCTCTAAAGATTTTTCCCTCTACTTTCTCTCTTAGTCCTCATCTGTGCTCTTGCATCCTCCACCTTTAACTAAATATAGTCAATAGAAAATTGAGTGGGAAGCCTTTACACTTCCCCTCCTAAATGGGCAACAAGTGTTGCATTGGAGTAGAGGAGTGGGGTACAAGGCAACTTGCATTAATTGTTAGTCTTGCACATACTTAAATAAACAAATGTACACACACCATATCACACATAACATTGACATAATCATTATCAAAGAGAATAGATGGCAATCATCCAATCATAGATAAAACCACTATCTGACATAATCTACCATAGACTTGTTATAACCCATCACATGAATTTCTACTATCATGCCCATGTCATCATACCTACTCCATATTGTTAAACAACCCATGACCCACATAATCATAATCTAGTCATAATATATATCACCACCACCATGACTCATAAATCATTACTATTATCCACGTAGCCCATGTGGTCACTAGCATATCCACACTTAGTGTATCATGTGAAATGTTTCCATAAGTACTTATAGATAGCTATTTCTTGTAGGTCTTTTATTTATTCAATCGGTGTTAGGGTTTGTCAACTTGTAATCCACAACCACTAGTCTTCTAGGGGATTGGCTATAGGGACGAACACACCTATGCCATATACCAACCGTAGGAACATACACACCTATGCTCTTCCACTCTTAGGATGAGGCCTAAGATAGGAGTCTTATTGATGCAACACAACGGGACCAATCCACAACTACCTCCAAAGTGCCTCATCAGCAAACAATCCATACGTTAATGCTAGCACTAGCCGCAAATGATTGTTACAAGTGTCATTGCGAAGACATGTACAAGTCTAGGCTAGCTTAAGCCAACACATGTGACAAGCACAATATATCCAAATCAAACATAACATGACCACATATATCCACACCTAACACTCACATTCATTCCATGAAACAATATTGCTATTTAACAAAACAAAATTTTGTGCCACAACCATATTTCTTGAACTATATGCAATTCCAAAAAAATGACCACTATAATAACCCCCAAAATGATATATACCTAAAAAGAAAACCAATTCCATGATTAGAAAGTACTTCTCAAGATGATCCCAACAATACTAATTTCTCTTAAATTGGATTCATAAAAATAAAGTTATGCATGTTTAAGGTTTGATTACTAAAATAATAATTAATAATATTTAATTACAACTAGTGATGATTGAACTCCCAAAAACTCTCATGCCACAATAGACCCTTAAAAATAATATTCTAACCATGCTAGTCTTATCAACATCACATATTATATTCCACAAATCCACACCATACCATACATTGCATATTTATTAATAAATAATTTGCAACCAAAATCGTAAAATTTTGGAAAATATGGAAAATGACATGTCCAAGTTTAATTTTTAACTATCTACCTCACATAACCATATCACCTATTCATACACACTAATCTAACACAAAAATATATGGAAAAGATAAAGCCAATCTACCAATTAAAATTGCTATAGTAGAAAGTTTGAACCAAGCATAAAATCCTTAAAAATCTAGCAAGACTTTGTTTTACTTCAACCAAGTTTTGCATCTATGTAGATATGATCATCATAATTAAAAATCCAAGTTTAGAGGAAGAAAAAACCATCCACAAAGCTCAAAATTCTAGAAAAGAAAGGATGAAAATAGAAGAAAGAAGGAAAGAAAATTGATGAGAGTAGGTTACTCTAGCAGTTACTCTAGTAGTTATTCTAACTATTAGAGCAATTACTCTAGCAGTTTATTCTAATTATTAAAGCAGCTACTCTAGCAGTATATTCTAATTATTAGAGAAGTTGCTCTAGTGGTTTATTCTAATTATTAGAGTAGTTACTCTAGCAGTTTATTCTAATTATTAGAGTAGTTGCTCTCAAGCCTATAAATACAGTGCCCAAGTGCATAATTGGAAAAGAAGTCTTTTAGTAGTCAAGCAGCGAAACTCTTGTAGTCTATTTAAAAGTTAGAGTATTTTCCAAGTGCCCATAGCAATAGGTCTAAGTGTGGATGGATCTTTATTCAAGCATTGTGTACTTGAGCACACCTTGTGTACAGTAATAAAGACAACCTCTTTGATTCATCGTTGCAGCACTTGAGATTTTTTTTTACGCATTCCTTTTATTTTATTTTCTTATGCATTTATTTTATTTTATGCACTTTACATGTATGTTATTAGTGTAGCAATTCATTTTAATCAATTAAGAAAATCATTAAATTACACTCAGTACGATCACCTCAAGCATGTGTGTAACACTTGGTAACCCAGTAATGATTAGCGTTTGGTAATCCCAGTAGTGTTGCATTGGTTCAGGATGTGTACAACAAGTGAGAACAGGTGTCACTGTTAGGATTAGTTTGAACTTATTTAATGAGTAGTTAAGATAAATTAGTCACTTAGTTATCTCTCTTCTCCCTTATTAGCATAGGACATAAAAACATAAAAGATATAAAAATGATA
>MNCI01001880.1:115942-131211 GCA_015680685.1 Gnetum montanum
TGCCTAAAAAGGGAGGTAAATGGAGGGTGTGCATAGATTTTAGGCTACTAAATATGACAACATTCAAAGATCATTTTCCATTTCCATTGGTTGACCAAATCTTAAACACCATCATAGGGCATCACTATTATAGTTTTGTAGATGGATATAGTGAATATAACCAAATACAAATAGCCCTAGAAGACCATGCCAAGACTACATTCACTAGTCCTTGGGGAATGTTCGCGTACAAATAGATGCAGAATTATGGAGTAGATAGAGAATGGCATGGAGGTCTTTATGGATAAATTCTCCACTTATGGAGAAAACTTTGATCAAGCATTGGATCGGTTGGAGCATGTTTTAAAAAGATGTGTAGAAACCAATTTAAGGCTCAGCTGGAAGAAAATCCATTTGATGGTTCAAGAAGGAGTAGTACTAGGGCATAAAATCTCACACACAGGAATAGAGGTAGACCCCAAGAATATCAAAATTATCCAAGGAATTACCTGTCAACTAGAAACTGTCAAAGATATTCAGTCATTTCTTGGAAATATTGGCTACTATAGGAGATTTATTGAGAATTTTTCAAAGGTTGCCAAACCATTGGTGGAATTAATAAAAAAGGACATAACTTTTGAGTGGACTAGGGAATGCGAATTAGCTTTCCAAACTCTAAAATAGAAGTTAGTAGAAACACCCATTCTATAAGCTCCTGACTAGTGCAAACCATTCCATATCATGACTGATGTGTCCAACTATGCTTTAGGAGTTGTACTTACAAAGTTAGATGACCAGAAACATCCTTATTACATCCACTATGTAAGTAGAAGTATCATTGGTCCAAAACTTAACTACACTGCCACAGAGAAAGAATTAATGGTTGTAGTATTTGCATTAGAAAAGTTTAGATACTATGTATTGGGATATAAAGAATATATGCATATAGATCATAGTGCAATTTGATTCCTCATGAATAAGCCAATGGTAAGCCCTCGTATCATACGATGGCTTGTAATCTTACAAGAGTTCAATTTAACAATGATTGATCATAAGGGCATCGAGAATGCAGTTGTTGATGATTTATCTCAGTTGCAATGGGATAACAGAGAGGATGAGTATCCAATTTCTGATCATTTCCCTGATGAATTCCTCTTTGCTAGTGTAGTGAATAATCAATCACCCATGGAGACAAACTGATATAGTAGCATATTTACCTATCTCTTCACCCAAAAAACACCATAAGAGTTAAACCTTAAGAAGAAACAACAATTTCTTCATCGAGCCAAGTACTTTATGGAGATGAATGTGCAACTTTATAAAGTTTATCTTGATGGCTTGGTTCGATTGTGTGTGCTTGATATAGATCAACTGCGAGTTCTCCAAGACACTTATGAAGGTCCTTGTGGGGGTCATTACACTGGGAGATGAACAACCATCAAGGTCCTGCTTGCAAGATATTATTGGCCTATATTATTTTGGGACACCCATTGTTTCATCCAATCTTGTGAGTGTTGTCAATGTTATGGGGGAATGATTACTAGAATGGAGGGCCTACAACAATGGATTCAACTATTAGAACCTTTCGATATTTGGGGAATTGATTTTATGGGGTAAAGTACACTAATGTCCAATAGAAAAGCTTATATTATTATTGCTATTGATTACCTAACAAAATGGGAAAAAGAAACTGATGTTAAGGATTGTACATCATCTATAGTTGCATATTTCTTTAACAACAAATCATAAATAGGTTTGGTGTGCCATGTGCACTTATTTTAGACAATGGTACAGACTTCATAGGTGAAACTTTTTGAAAATTAATGCAATGCTTAGGGGTTGAGCATAAATTGACAACATCATACCACCCCCAAGCGAACGATCAAGCAAAAGTCACCAACAAGGAGATTGATAAGAACTGTTAGCAAGTTTAGGTGAGACTGGAGCACTAAACTGAAAAATGCTCTTTGGACATACCACTCCACATGGAAACTCCCTATAGGCTACTCTCCTTATGAGTTAGTGTATAGAAAAGTACTAACACTTCCCATTCAAATTGAGCCTCGTACACTATACATGGCATGTGACCTCAACCTTGACCTTGATCTAGCACAGAAACAATAGTTAGTAACCCTTAACTTACTAGATGAAAATCAACTAGCTACCCTATCATCTAACGAGCTACACAAGGTATTCAATAAAAAACATCATGACCTAAGGATTAGGAAAGTTAAATATCAACCAGGAGATAAGATTCTCTACTGGAATCCCACCCATGTGCCACAATGTACTAAATTTTAAACATTTTGGGAAGGACCTTATATTATTTATGCAACTTTCCCTTCAGGGGCCATGACAATATACAAACTTGAGATCCTAGACAAGAAACTATTGGTTAATGTACAACAAACCAAACCTTTCCATGAGCTTAGGATAGCGAGTACACATGCTAGCTCTATTGATAGACAACCTTGCTCACTATTTTAGATCTCCTCATTCCAACTTAGTCATGGGGGAGATGGCCACCTATGCTAACCGTTCTAGACCTTTAGTGCTTTTTGAATTTTTTTTTACACATTTTTTCTTTTACATATTCTTATGACTTTTTTTTTTTTACACCATCATTCATGTTTCTACTATTTCTTTGTTTGCTAGGTTTACTTTTACTCGTCGCCCAATAAGTGCTCATGATGGTGGATTGAATTATATCATATTGATTGCTAATGCTTGGTTTTTGCCTTTGAATTATGATGCTGATATTAAGGTATGGTTCGTTTGTTAAAACAGGTAATGAGTCCACACCGTCCACTTATCCATACAACTCTATGGTCACCTTTGGCTTGGAACTGTACAATCCCTTTTTTCTAAGTAGCCTTATTAATGAATTGGTGGTTGGGTACTTTTCAAACCAAGGAAAGACTCAAAGGATGAGAAGGGTATGACTTTAAGTTGATTCGATGCATTTGTAATGGCCATTCTCTTGGGTTCTTGGATGCTTTTTCTTAGGTTTTCTTCCATTCTAACAATGTTCACAAATTAGTAAGCTGAGTGAATAAAAATAAGTCTTTGCATGTTGTGGTTCTTAGGCAGAAAAAAAAGAGAAGGAAGAAAAAAAGGAGAAAAAAAGAAAAAAAAAGTGAAAATTCAAAACACACCCGTTAGACATAATAAAGCAATATGGGCTACAAGCATTGGTTATGGAACTAGAAAGACATGTTACCCATGCTAGAAGGTTCCCTCTAACTAAGGCCCTTTCTCACTTCCTACTTCTCCAGCTCGCTGTCCTCGGAATGGTGGTGAATCTTTGTGAAATCATTCTTGTTGCTTCAAGTGGATGGATTGGTCAAGTGTGTTGATGTAAGGTGACTGGATGTGGTTTTTTTGAGTCTAGATTTGGGATGAGTTCTACTCAGTTACATTAACCATGAAATAAACAAGGGACTTTACACAAACTTGTTCTTGGGATTCCATTCGATTCTCTCCTCTCCATCTTTCTTCCCATTTTTCCACCTCATTGCTGATTTTATCATTAGTCTATTTCTAGGTTGATGCATTGTTTTTATTTGGTGAATTCTTGTGGGTAAGTTTTTAACTCTTGCTTCCAAATGACATTCCTAGAGCCTATGGACTCTTTGGTTTGTGGGTTTTTCAAGGCATAAAAGGCATGAGACTGCTTTGGGGACGACCCACTGGCATTCCTTTTTGATGCAATTATTAAGTTCTTTTTCTTAAAAATTTTCTATAATCAATAATCTCTTATTTCATCCTCATCCATGACATCCATTTTATTGGTGTTTCCATTGATATTTTTCATCTTTCTTGTTCCTCATGTTTTTCCATCTTATAGGTATCAAAGGTTTTCTCTTAGTCGTGGGGGCCCTGGCATAAATTTTTCAATTTTCTCTATTTTACTATTTGCCTAACCTCTACACCTTGGGTAGTCACGAATGATAAATCTACAAACCAATTTCTACCATAACCACAACTCAGCTAGTGTGTTTCATATTGAGGTAAGGTACCAATTGCATTGTGGTTTATCTATCCTTGCTCATTTGTGACTATGTTATGTGTGTATATGGTGATTATACAAACAATGGACTAGGCTTGGAGGAAACACCTAGGATGGACTGGAACAAGAGCATTTACAAAAGGAGCAAGTCTAGTGGTATGGCTGTGGATAAACAATGGAAGGCACAATCTTAGCATTGGCAGAAACATGCTTCATTTTCTTCCTCTCTCTTTCTATAAAAGCTGCCAAATAAAGGCTTGGATGTCATTTATGTACGAGTGTTCACCACAATGGTCATGAACACTAATGTTGTAATATGCTTATTGATCCGTTCACTGGACATGTTGAGTCTGTCATCCCATTCCATGATCAATTGTCAATTAGTCAATAATCCCATACCTTTCCAATATTTTGTATGGAACTTGAGGATGAGTTTTCATTTAGTCATGAGGGTATGATCAGAGCAGGTTACTCTAACAGTTACTATAGTATTTATTCTAACTATTAGAGTAGTTACTCTAGCGGTTTATTCTAATTATTAGAGTAGTTACTTTAGTGGTTTATTCTAATTATTAGAGCAGTTACTCTAGTGTTTTATTCTAATTATTAGAGTGGTTACTCTAATTATTAGAGTAGTTTCTCCCAAGCCTATAAATACAGTTCCCAAGCACATAATTGAAAAAGAAGTTTTTTAGCAGTCAAGTAGCAAAACTCTTATAGTTTTTTTGAAAGTTATAGTATTTTCCAAGTGCCCATAGTAGGAGGTCTAAGTGTGGATGGATCTTTATTTGAGTATTGTGTACATGAGCACACCTTATGTAGGACAATAAAGACGAGCTCTTTGATTCATCTTTGTAGCACTTGAGATTTGTTTTCTTACACATTTCTTTTATTTTATTTTCTTATGCATTTATTTTATTTTATGCACTTTACATTTACGTTATTAGTGTAGAAATTGATTTTGATCAGTTAAGAAAATCGTTAAATTACACTCAGTACGATCACCTCGAGCATGCGTGTAACACTTGGTAACCTAGTAATGATTAGCATTTGGTAATCCCAGTAGTGTTGCACTGGTTCAAGATGTGTATAACAAGTGAGAACAGATGCCAGTGTTAGGATTAGTTTGAACTTAGTTAATGAGTAGTTAAGATAAATTTGTCACTTAGTTATTTCGCTTCTCCCTTATTAGCATAGGACATAAAAACATAAAAGATATAAAAATCATATGCCTCAAGCTTACTTAATCATACAATCATGACATATAGGTAAGCTTGGGAAGACAATGATCAACTAACCCATCCTTGTTCCACAAGGGTGCATAAGCACTTAGTCCTTGGAATTCCACTGGATCATGCATGAAATGCTTGTATTCATATGGTTGAGTGTATGGGTACCTTTTTGCTCATCAAAAATCAATGAAGAACAACCTTCAACTTCTTGTTTGTATTTTTTGGAACATAAATAAAAAAATCCAATTTTTATGGGTTCTTTTCTTTTAAACAAAAGAAAATAAAGGTTTATGCCTTATGCATAAATGCAACCTTTTCTTGTTGTGTTTTTTTTAAAGTTATGCAAATCACATGAAAAACCCAATTCACTTCTATATATTTTTGAAAAGAAATAAACTCAATTTAAAAAAACATTAATTTTCATAAGTTTATATTTTTTTCCTCCACAACTAATGCCATGAACTTCGTAACAAACACACTAGGACTCCAAATCAAAATCTATTTGAACTTATGAGGTCCATATTAGATGCACTACATAGTGACATGCTACAACCTTATCCAAAAATCACATGACATATATCTATAATTCAAATGCATAAATATTGAAATTACCTATAAGGCAAAAATGCATATCAAATGGATGCTCTTATATCCCAATCCAATATCCCTACCAACAACATCACCTATCTAACACATCACACAAGGATAGTGTACATAATCATGTTAGTTAAACATTGAAAGACATCATAATCATAATATATAAAGTGCAATTACAATAAGCTAAGTCATCCCTAATAACCCACTGAGACAACACATAAATTGTAATTGTACAACCATACCTAATGTGTTTAGAAGGGATGTAACCTGATCTATGTGATTACATATGATATTCTATTTTGCAAGGGTGTTGTTATAGTAGTGGATGCTGAAAAAGATTTTTTCATCCATAAAGATTCATTATAGTCTTCATTCACGCATTTTATAAAAGAAAACTCAGCTATTCCATAAAAATTACTTCTCTTTGATTCAATAAGTCTAACTAAGCCTCATTATGTTCATGTGAACACTTTAAAACTATATGTGAAATCTGCATATCAATTTTCTCTTTGAGGTCATTTGAGGGTGTTGGAGTGGGTGAATTTTTTTTCAAACTTGAAGTCACTAGTTGAATTCTATGTCAATATTGGGTATCATTTAATTTAGTTACTCCATGTTAATGTTAATGATACATCAATGTAGAAAATGTGCCCTTAATATAAATTAATAATAAAGCCTACCTCTCATTAAGTATTAACGCTGGATCATGAAAATAACCAGGTAATAGCAAAAAAAATCACGTACAACATGAACGAATGGTCAAAATCAAAAAGATTAGCTGAAAAAATTTGTGTATTTATTGTGACTCCCTATTGAGATCATGCCTGTTTGTTTTGAATGATTTTTTGAAGCAAAAGTAGCTTACTAGCAAGGACTCCCTTTACCTTGGTCTAATTCTAAACAATGATCATTTTACCATTTCTTCCTTTGAATCATCTGAAATCGTTTGGTCTAGTTTAATTGATTTTCATATCCATGGACTTATGCTTTGATTTTTGATGAAACATACAACAACCTCATTGCAAATTATCTTAATAATGTCATAGATCTATGTGATAATTTCACCAACCTTTGGTATGATGAGATGGCTTCCATTAACATGTATAGTATTTATGCTTCCTAATGTCATAGAAATTATGTTAAACCTCCATGCTAGGGTTCTACTTATCTCATTCTTGGGTATGACACATGCATAGAAAATAATCTTGTTGTCTATATAAATTAGAAAAATGTTCAAGAGGCTTTTCATGCAAAGTTAACAAGTTTCATCCTAGATGGTTATAGCCTTTGCAATATGAATATTAATGGTAAGTGGAACCAGAGTGATTCTCCTGATGATATGCTCCAAATCTATCAAAAACTCATGAAAAAGAATATAAAATTTTGATATATAATTATAACACTGATAGCAACATGTTGGTAACTTCAACTAGGGAATTATTGAAGCTTCTTAATTTGACTATTGCACATTGTTGGAATGCATGGATGAGTGATAATGAGGTTAGAGGCTATAAGTTAGGCTCTGATGGATGGACATTTGTAAATATAAGAAGGGCTAGTCATGAGATGCCTTTCAACCATCAAGGATGTTTGACTTGTTGCAATAGTACTTAGCTATCTAGCAAAATTAAACACAACATAAAATAAGTTAGCATAACCAAATAATTTATCTTTGAAGAAAATTTGAAATTTTTGCTAATTTTCTTAATGATTTTCTTGATTATGTAATAAGGATACTTTTTAATGTTATAAAGATAACTTTATCTGGATATATTTTTAAAAAAATAAAAAATAAAAACTTTGATACTATTTCAACCTTGTTGGACTTAGTTGATTTGATTTTACTAGGCTTTAACCTTGTTTCTCTCTTATTGTACTTTGTTTCTTACCTTGTTTTAGTTTGTTACTACCTCATTTTACCTTCATTAGCCTTGGTTTAACTTGTAGTACCCTGTATGCCCTCACTTTACCTTATTCTACAGTATTTAGCCTTAATTTACAATGTTTTAGATCTTTATTTATCTTACATTTTTTTGTTATTACAATATTTTTTGCACTATTTAAACATTTTTTAACAATTTTATCATGTAGATGCCACTTGATGTGCTTATGTTGACATGTAGGATTGAGCTAGGAAGATGAGTAAGCAATTTGACTTAGCCTTTAACCCTAAGTAGACCCTTCTTGTAACTTGTTTGACCAAGTTGACCTACAATGCTTAGACCGAGAGCCAAAAAGCCTTTGGCCATATAACCTCATTGCTTTGGAATGTCCTAACTACCATTGAAATTGAAGCCAGAAACATCATAGAGGGTTCTTTGATTGAATTCCCTATTTTCTTCCATAATGATGAGGAGAAAACTCATGAAACCAAGTTTCTCACTAAACCTAGCTTACTCAAGACATCATCAAACCCTTACATGGAAACATAAAAGCCTTTGCATAACCTTGATTATATCTAACATTTGTGGATCATTGAACTTAGAAGTAGGGAGGAGAGGAATGAATAAGTTCCCAAAATAAAAACTTAAACAAACAAAGCACACACACAAATTTACATGGTTTTTCAACTTGGGTACTTCACATTTGGAGGGTAGATTGCAAGCACACCTTTGGACTTTGTTGCCTTTAAAATGTGGTTAAAGGATCTACACCCTCTATAGTTTTCCTGCCCCACTTCAAAGTGTTGTACCATAGCACAAATCACTCTACCCTACAAGGTAATGTCAGGCTTGAAAGTGTAGTTTCAAGGCTTTCACAACATTTAAAATCTTGAGCTCTGCACCAAGGTATTATACCATACCATTAACAACTCAATCCCATAGGATCTTGACAAGTTTAATCATATCAACCCTACAAAGTGACAAGAACAAGAATTATAAGGGATAATTGCAACTTAATTTGCTGATCCTTGTACAATTATGTACAACACACTTTAAAAAGCCAAAATGCTTAGAAAATGAGGAGCAACAGAGAATTCAATGAATTATACATTTCATTTGTAATGTGTGGTGGCATGTATTTTAATTATTATCTCATGTGGCCTTATGAAATATCTTGTAATAATATGCATTATTTGGCTTGTTTTCTTATCCTCGTGGAGTTGTACTTGCAAGATCAAGCTTGAAGTCATCATGAAGGTATGACTTATCATAGTAGTAAGTTACCATGTGATCTCGATGCATGAAAATCAGTTAGCTTGTCCAACTATGCTAGGAATGCTTATCTTACATCACTTTCATTACCTCTCCTAAACCATGTTCTCATAGCCAAAGAACATCCTTCCTTATCCTAAATAATACTAAAAATCAATGTTTGACATTCATGCATCATGGCCATATGACATACTTCCCTACATGCTCCTCAGATCAAGTTTGTTAAATGTAATACATCTCATTCAACAAGAGAGAAAATTGAAATCTAACATAATTCATCAATCAAGTACACTAAATGTAACGCATCTCATTCAATGAGAAAAAAAATCTGGCTTTGGCACTAAACTCCAATGAAGATTTCACTTCTAGGAGAAAAAGAAATAAGAAGAAAAAATAGAGAGATAATGCTAAGAAAGACAAGAGGTCAATGAAGCCAAGAAAGAAGGAGCCTAATAGCCAAAGAAGCAGAAGGATGGAACGTTATTTTTTCTAAAACATCATTGAATAATTTACACTTCAAACATGAAGCATGAAGAGCTTCAACAAATTCACATGTCATAGCCATGCCATTGCTATGATGTCAACATTTGGAATTCTTTGTTAACCAAAATGATCATTCCCTATGTAACCATGATCCTAGAGAAAGCATCTCATCCCAAATCCTTAACATTTTCTCATGACCTTATTTCATCATCATGAGCACTTTTTGGCAAGATTTGACAGCTACTAAATCAATTGTGGAGAGAGAGCATTGGTGATAAACCTATAGCAATATTTCACATTCTTTGTTGATGTCCCTCGAGTCAATCCTCGAAATATGAACAAAGAAAGACCAATGAAACATTCTAAAGAAATCCATATTATAACCCATGGCCAATAGTTTGTATAATTTGATGGGAAAAATAAAGGTAGATACAATTACCTTATTTTTCCAAAGATGCTAGCATCATGACTTTATGGTATCAATACTATGCTAGTGTCTTGACTTTATGGTATCAACGTTGACACTAGCATCATGACTTTATGGTATCAACATTAACACTAGCATCATGACTTTATGGTACTAAGGCTATGCTAGCATCATGAATTTATGGTACTAATGTTAATGTTAGAATTATGGACTTATGATACCAATGCTATGCTAGCGTTATGACTCTATGGTACCAATGTTGATGCTAGTGTCATGAATTTATGGCACCAATGCCATGCTAGTGTCATGACTCTATGGTACCAATGCTATGCTAGCATCTTAACTCTATGGTATCAATGCTGACGCTAGCATCATGACTCTATGGTATCAACATTGATGCTAGTTTCATGACTTTATGGTATTGATGGTGATGCTACATGCAAAGGTGTTCCAGGTACGATAGAAGGTGCCAAAAATGTATGAACAATCATGAAAAAATTAACTAATGACTAGACAAAGACCCAAGGCTTATTTAAGTAATAATATATTTCTTCATAAAGGTTTCTGGCTTTTTTGCATCTACATGGAACCTAAGACCCTCAAGTAGTGTAGACACCCAAGAGTCCATAACGACCATCACCATTGTTCCATAACGTAGAGCACCAAAGACACCAAGAACTAATTTGTAGTTGAATTAGGTAGTGCTAGATCTATGAAAGAAGATTACAAAACACATCGTACCTCCTATGCCAGAATCCAAATCCATTGTTTCAATTGCAAGTTGTAAAATCCAAAATCTATATTTTTAGAACTCATATTGTTATAGTATTTTAAAACTTTTAATTATAAAGTTTTGGTAGTGTTGTGTTATATTGTATTTTTACATTTAGTGCAACTACATTTCCATTCCAATTTTGTTTAACAAATATTTTCTCACTCATTTACATTTTGTTAATACTCAATAATAACATTCAAGTCCTCAATAAATCTTCTAGACCCTTTGAGTCACTTGTAGATCCTTTTTGAGGCCCATGGATCTGCAAGTTGAACTATTTTGATGGGGATCTTTAGCCCTCTAGCACCAAATTTTTCTATCACTACAAAGAACAAGAAGTAAGATTAATGAGCATTGCATGAATGCTCAAACCTAATAAAATGATAAGTCCCAAAAGAGATAGAAATATGAGAATAATATAAAAGCAAGTGAGAAATGAAGTGATAAACATAATGAATCAAATCTATAGATTTTCTAGAAAAGGTAAATAAAGATATGAATCATACAAAAGAATATAATATACAATAAATGAGAATACAAAATAGCATTAGAAGCTTTAAATCAAATAAAATAAGATCTAATCGAGGCATCTACCAAATATGATAAAAGCTATTAAAGCATAATGTAAGGAAATGCATCTAAACATGATAATATCAATATAAACATGAGTCTATTGTTACACATCACCTAATATATATATCTCTAATGTTCATATAATTATCAAGATATATAAGATCTATCATAACATAAATCCTATACAATAGCATGAATAATATAGTGTACTACGAGTTAAAAGATAAATAATTGAATCTATCATTTGACATATATAAAATCATCAAAACTACTACCAGGAAGAAAGAAAATCTACTCTATCATAGTCTAGCATGATATAGTGTACAAGTACATAGATGTCCATAATACATACATCAAGGATAATACTGAAAGTCATAATGATAATAAAGTCTAAGATAAAGATTAAATCTCTTAAGTCTAGAAAAACATAAATCATAAGTAGATTGAAGGTCCCCTATGCACGAGGTCCACCAAATCCACCACTAGAATTTAAACCTAAAATAAGAAGAGGGACTAATATAAAACTAAGCAAGATATGTTATCATCTTTCCTGATGGAATTAAAGACAAGGATTATGGATCATGGGTTGGTGCAAACTGGGTACTTTGACTTGCAATCATAATTTTCAACATGTAAATCACATACATATATTCATCTCAAACCAAAATCACATATGTAGTAAATAATACCTCACAACCATCACTAATCAATTAAGAAGATCATGCTCATGGAAGCTAATTATTATTTTGTTAGTGGTGATACTGAAACCACTAATGATCTAATCTAGTGTTAGAGGTGTTACCATCTCTCTAACACCCCATCCCTAGATACCCATATTTGTTGATATATCCTTTGATTGAAATCCTTTATGTGATTTTTAACTAGCTTATGCTTTGTGTTTAATACCTCTATGCTTGGTGTAGTATGCTTGTGATGTATGATATTCTACGTTTATGATTTTGATTGAGCTATTTCTTTTCTAATTTAATTATAAGTATATTTATTATTTTAATTTATATTTTATTTTAAGCATATGTGCACAAATGCCTATGTTGGATTTTTGAATAAGTAGGTATCAAGTATTGGCTAGGTCATTGACACATGGGATTCTATGTTAGGCATATGGTATGCTATTTTTTGTGTATTTAACATGTTTTGTAAATAGTTTAAAAATTAATAAATTAATTATTTATGAATTTTTTATTTTAATTTATTTTTAAGATAGCATAGAATAGTACCTTGATTAGTTATATTTGGTTTTGTACCTTGGATCTTTGTTTAGATTTGATGATGATATAACTATTAGAAAGTACCAAGGGAATCCTAGTTAACTAACACTGGGTATAGATCCATCTAGAAATATTATTTGATTTTAATTCTAGAAAGTATAAGTTAAATGTATATTCTTTTTTGGTTTATTATTTTACATTAGAATTACCTATTATTGAAATCCTGGCATGCCCTGGCATGCCCTTGCGAGTATTAATACTTGGAAATCCTTCCATTAGAAATCATCCACTTATATTATTAATATCTAGGATGTAAAGATAGAGAGGGGAACCCCAAAAAATAGGAGATTAGCCTATACAAGATTGCATTGTCATCTAGGATTGTTGTAAGTGCTTTTCTTTAAAATCTCATTCAGTGTTTCACTTGGATCCAATTTTTGATCTTTAACTTTGCTTAGGTTTTGGAGCTATTTTGGGAGAGTTTAGCCATGTGAGAATTGTTACAATGCTATAATTTAAGGGAGATTTATTAAAACATGCATCTTTTGAGTTTTTTTGAACATTTGGTTATGTGAAAATCTTATTTGGTTTGTTTTGTATAGCAATGTTTAACAAAATATTTTAGAATTTTTTTCTCTACTAGAACTAATTTGTTAATGCATGTTTTAGCAATTCGATTATCATGTGAATTTTATCATGATTTATATGTTGCATCTTGAAATTTTCCTTGTTTATATTTATTTTTGTTCTCTTTTTTCTTTTTCAAATATTTGGGATGTAGAACTATAGTTTTGTATAATTTTTTTCACTTTTTGATACTTGATATGATTTCAAATGATGATGATGTAGAAAAGAAAGTTCCTAAATATGTTGACATAGATCCTGAGACATCCTTAATAGCATGTTTTGATATGTTGTAATCCCATTCCAAGATCATGAAGAAGTTGAATGATGTTATGATGCATCATATAAAAAATATTATAATATTGTAAAGAGATCCTACTTTTATTGGATAACAAAATTTTTTAAAATGACCAAACACATAGCTTCTAGGATCTTTTGACATGACTAAACGTTTGGAACAATAATGATTACCTTTTACAAAATTTGTAACTAAGAATATCTCTTGAAGTAATGGTAAGATGCTTATTTATTAAATTGTAAAGCCTTGGTTTAATCCTAGGCACAACCACTTAAAAGAGATTAGGCTTTCCTATATCTATAGCTCCTCCCAAGACCTTGCCTTGGCTGGATGAGCATTGAGCCTTTGGCTAATGATAATTTTTTTTACGAACATCTCTTGGATCCTTATTTTGGTAGGAAAATTACTCTTAGTAAATATTTTGATTAATAGGAAAACCATTTGTTGGCACATTTGGCTATTTCATGAAGCAGGTTAAATAGTTGAGATTCTTTTATGAAGAAGTGATTAAATTTACAGTTTTAAAGAAGGAGAATGAGTAACCAGAAGGCATTTTTTTTTAATATATGTATATACCGGAGCAAGTTTACACAGCCATGTTGAGAAGTATGTTGCTCTACTTTCCTAGATCACTAAGGTTTACAGTAGTTTGAGGTTATTTCTCCTGGGTAATTCAAGAATATATGGTTTCAAGGTTAAGCAAGAAATTTATTTCTGCAAACAAGATGTTTTACTCTGTAGTAGAAAGGCAGAAAATAGGATTGTTCAAGTAGCATTTTGCCATCAAAAATATCATTCTCTGTAACCATTGCTGTCCNGATAGACATGAAAATATGGACATGGCCACTTCCTCTTTATGCTCACCACGACAATGACGGTATTGAGCCACCCCAAGAGCACCCGTAGCAACAAAAAAAAAGGGGGGGGGGGGCACAGGCTAAAAATGTCTGTAGGGAAAATGCCGTTTCTTTAAGGGCGCCGTATCAGTAATGCGCCTAAAGGATCCGCACCTCTGGAATGCGGACAGGTCTGATGCAGTGGACTGGCCTTACTCAGCTTGGCGACGCCGACAGTTTTACCAGTTCCTTAAAAAAAATGTGTGCAACGGATGCAGGAAGCCCTAGGCCCAGAACATATGGTTCAAAATTCGCAAAGCCTGCAACGCATCTTCGGAAATGAGAACGGACTCCGCTCCGCCATTCACCGTCAGCACAACTTGCTCCGCTGCAACCAACCAAGAACACGCAGATTGACGCGTCCGGCTGTTCGCAGATTTCATTTTTTTTTAGCACCATAATGACCAGAACATTTTTCCACGCCGTGCCCTTCGCTCAGGGCATGGACCACGCCGTCCCTTCCGTAGCCTTGCATCGTGGCTTCGATCAGACGTTTCATCATCAGCCTGAGAAGTTGCAGCACTTGGCCTGGCGCAGGAGGAGTTATCGGGCAGTTGGTTTAACCGCACACACGACATCGCTGATTTAACTTGAGAAAAATATCGCTGATTTAACTTTGGTCATCCATAAATCAAGTTTAGGCTAATTATATGCGTTGAATATATAACTCGATGATTCAGTACTCAAATAGGATGTGCAAAGACAAAATTTATGAGATATTTATCCAATAACATTCACGAACTAAGCACTTGTCAATTGCAAATTTTAGTTAGGTAATGGTTATAACCATCCAAGTTTTAAAACTAACCTATCATAAAAATTCCTCCTAATTGATTGACCAAACTACTTGGGAGTTGTAATTTCCTTATATAATATTTTGAAAGGTTGGAAGAAAACTAAAGAGAATATATGTGTATAAGTCACAACTATCATTTTGTATTCCTATTTAATTTAGTGGTTGCATTTTATAACTACTACAAAGGACATTTGTC
>MNCI01001882.1:0-36069 GCA_015680685.1 Gnetum montanum
GACCTGCTGGGAACCTTGGGGAAGGTCCTGGGGGGTCTGTACACTTTACTTTAGCATGTTTTGATGAGTTTTTGAGCCCCGGAAGTTGCTGTACGCTGGGCCTTACGCTGGGCATGTGTAGTCCAGCGTACAGGATGCATACTTAGTGAAAACCAAGTATTTCGAGCTCAAAGTTTGCCAAGTTTGATGCGAGATGTCATCGTAGTCTTCTGTGGGTCCCAGGGAACTTTTACTTGCTCACTTTGACTTCGTTTGACACTATTTTGAGGCTTTCAAGCTTGGTCATGCTGAGGACCAACATGACTTAGCTTAATTTCTGTCTTCAAGTGTTAGCCAAAATTTTTGTGGTGTTTCACTACCGATGTAGGAATGTCACAGGTAATTCATAGTATTATTGTGTTTTTTCATACCTAGTTTTGATGGTGATGTTAATATGCGTGTCATGTCTAATCGTAGGAATGACCCGAGGAGGATCCTCAGCAGGATGAACATAATGAAGATGATAGTCCTCACGAAGAGGGTATACATGAAGTAGAGAATAATGGAGATGGTTAATGCCATGGTGAGCAACCCCATGTGGAAGAGCCTCATAGAGAGGGCTACCTGCATGAAGAGATGCCTTGTGAAAAGGGTGGCCCCTATGAGGATGATTTGCTCAAAGTAGAGGTGGAGCTGAGAGATACGGGCAACACTGGTGACAAGGGAAATGCATAGCATGGCTATATTAGCCACCGTTTTATTATGATGGGATGGAAAAAAAGACAATATTTTCTTTTAACATATTTAATGAAATTTTTTTCTTGAGTTTAATGTTCTTTTGTTGTTTTCGTTTGTGTAAAGCGTAAATGGAATCATAGGTTTTGGCGCTATGACAAGCCGCAGCTAGTTTAAGTGTGCAGCGTAAATGGAGTTACTAGTTTAAAGCCATTGCAGGCCGCTAAATAATTCAAGTGTAAAGTGTAAATGAAATCATTAGTTTAAGGTCATTTCGGGCCTTTTCTAGTTTTAGTCCATTTCAGGCCTTTGCTAATTTTAGATGAGGGTAGAAGTAATGAAGACAGTCGGTGGAAGCGTAAAGATAAGCATAAGCGTAATGAGAATAGCTGGTGGGAGTGTAAATATAAGCATAAATGTAATGAGTATTTGTACAACATAAATAGGATAACTGGTGGAAAAGTGCGTACAAACTGAATGACAGTTAGACAACATGGTTTATCTGCTAACCCTGTAGTTATTTCCTAATTGATTTTATCTTTGGTGACACATATGGACGGGGAAATTTATGACCCTACTCCTTCATGCCACAATCTTCCTCTTGGAATGGTAGTTCAGCCCAAATTAGGCTATCATCAACCACTATTTTTGGCTTGTTCAAGTGTTTGGACAGGGGACTGGTCTTCGAGAATTTCAATTTCTGAACCCTATTCTATTTCTATGTTATTGACAGCCCAAGGGGTCATTTCGTCACCATGGATGATCACTTCCCCTCCTACGTAGGGCAGATGGATCTCTTGATGGATAGGTGATGAAACTACCCTCAGTTGAGCTAACCAAGACCTCCCTAGGATCAAGTTGAAGCCAGGCATCTCCTCGATGATAATAAATGTTGCATCTATGGGGAATTGGTCCCCTGCAAGAAAGTTGATGTGCACTATCCCTTTGACTTGCACTTGTGCCCCATTGAATGACTTTAGACACGACATTGTTGTAGGACTAATATGATTGATCAGGCCTAGTTTATCCACTATGGGATATGGGATGACATTAGCAGCCATCCCATCATCTACATGTACTCTCGTCACCTAAATGGTGATGACCATGGGTGTCATTGTCACCTGATCCTTTTATGGGTCGTTCTTAATGAATTCATCGTGAAAGGTCAACAAGGTAGGCCTAGGTTTTTCAGCGGTGAGGGGAAGCATGATGGAATGAATTGCTTCTTCATCTGCTAGCAGGCTCTCATCCATAGGTATGGACACTAGCATACGAACCATGGCTTCACAATGTTTCTGTGATGTCATGAGTAAGTCATAAAGGCTCAATGTTGTATTTTTTTGTGTTAGAGCCTATTTGACTTGGGTAAAGATGTCGAGGAGATCCTGCCCATGATCTGGCTGCTTATTACCCTTCTCTTCTTCCATTCGTCCCAAGAGATGGATTTCTCAGGGTGGAATGAATTTTGGTTGAGGGTTGTACTTTCTTGGGTAGGCAGAAGGTGGATGCTTTTGTGTAACTTCATTCTTTTTAGAAAGTGGGGCCAAAGGCATAGAATCAAGGGGTTCAGGCTTGGGAAACCCCAACGTAAGATGGTCCTTGGCTGTATCAATTGTCATACCTCCTTCTCCTTTTATATTAAGTTGGTATTGGGGGGTTGACTTAGAGATTTTCTCCTGCATATTGGGAGCAACTAACAGCTTTGGCACCCTGATGACGAAGGGTGTTCTAGGTGTAGGTGCAGGCTGGGCCATGGCTTTACCAATAGCAGGTTGTTAAACAATGGTTTGAGAAGGGGCTCAGAGGACAAAAGGTTGCCCTGGAGCACCACTTGTCAATGCTGATGGACCCACTATTTGGGGTGAGCGAGGGGGTACTCGCAACACAAAGGGTTGCTTCGGCTGTACCTAACCATCGTCCTCTACACCTACCATGTTGATAGTGTACCCTACATTATTTGCATTTAACAGGTCTTGGTACACATGCATGGGTTCATTTTCTAGACATGCTAGACTACTGTTGTCTAGGATCAGGTCACCTTGATCGATCATATGTTGAATGTCATCTTTCAAGGCCCAACAGTAATCTGTGTCATGATCACACAATTGATGATAGTCGCAAAATTGGTCCAGCCTAAAGTTCTTGGGGACCAGCATTTCATTAGGCTGGGCCAAGGAGGGGTTCTTAAGTAGCTCACAATGGCGCTTGTGGTGTTTCAGAGCTTTCTTGAACATCGTCTTGTGTTGGATATGGCCAGTTCCCAATAATTTCTTCAGAAGTTTTGAAAGCTTTACAGGTAGTATCGCATAATGTGAGCGATCCTTACGCTCAAATTTAGGCCTCAGTTGTAGAGGTGCTTCAGGGGTGGAAGGAGTTTCTTGATTGATGCTGTTTGAGTAGTTGTTAGCTCAGCAAGCTCCGCAGATGTTTTCTTATTGTTGTTTTTCTTCTTGGCCCCCTCGGAAACCGCCGCTACTTTGCCTTTGTCCTTACCCTTGCTGTGGACATTTTTGTAGACCACATACGCTAGATCTTTACTAGCCTCCACCATGTCTTGGATGCTGTTAGTATGAGGAAAGGCTTGGCTGAGGGAACGGGGAGCTAGGTAGTATAGCTTAGAATTGATAAAGTCATTAACTACCCCCTTGAAGATTGCCAATAGATGGGCCTCCACGATGGGTTCGCGAATTTTGTTCAAGGTGGTACTCCACCACTGTATAAAATTTTGAACTGACTCGAGTAGGTCTTACTTGACTCCCATGAGCTAGTCCAGCATGACTTCCAGCTCTAGGCTGTACTTGAAATGAGTCACAAACTGAGTTAACAGCTCCTCCAAAGTTGAAATGGAAGCACGTGGGAGTGCTTGATACTAGTCTAGAGCTTTACCCATTAGGGACATAGCAAAGACATGGATGATAGTATGTGGCCATTTTTGCAATAGCAATGATTCTAACCTGAAAGTAACTAAATGGGCGTTGGGATCGCCTTCCCCATTGTATTTCGTAAAATGGGGGAGTGGCATCCTAGGCTGTAACGATAAAACAGGCACTACCGGACTAATAGGATCATCATGGTAAAAATCCATGACTTGTACTATGTCAGAACTAGTAGCCTTGAGGCATTTAACTTCCTCTATAAGGGTCTGGATAAGCTGGAAGGCTTGATCCAGACCCGTGGATGGAGAATTTATTTGTAGATTGGCAGGAGGAGCCACACTAGGTGGCAGAATAGGATACGCTGTTTCTGTGGCTGGGGGCATAAACAACGATCCTGTAATAGGGTTTAACACCTATGGGACCTGGCTTTGATGAAGGGGGAGATTGGACATCTACGTAGGATGCACAACAAGAGGCATGTTTGGAACCCACCATGCTATAGTGGTGGGCCCTATCATGTGAGTTGGGATGAAGGTGGGTGTTGTATGTAATTATGAAGTAGGTATCGCGTGTACATGTGATGACATGGGTGTAGGTGCACGATGATATGGATTAGGTAATTGCACCTGCTGAGGAATGATTTGTGATGGGACGTCACCTAGAAGGATAGTCAGAGAGAGAAAATGTAAGTGAGGCAAATGCAGGACATGCTTAGTATTAGATACTGTCAAGGGTGTGGTAACCATGAATAACGAATTTATGCGGGACGTCATGGAGGGAGGGGCCATGGCAAAATTAGCATGACTACCTCCCTCAGAGTGGGAGTCTAGATCATTTTGCCTATCATGAAGCATTTCATCATAGAACAAATCCTCTCATTGTTCTGTCGATGTCTTAGCCATCAGCATTTGATCCAGGATCCACTTTTGTTGATTTGTCAGGGGTACAGTGGTGTTATGTGAAGGAATAAATTCCTTCCTGTTGCAGTACATGAACTCGTATTCTCATTTTTCTTTGAGTTCTTGTGGATACATGGGCAGGTTTGCTACTACTTTAGCATAGAGGAAATTGTAGTGTTCCCTGCACTAAGCATGTCCCTTAGGCTCTTTGTTTTGAAGCCCGAGGAAGTAGCGTGGTCACACCAAACTAGTTGGTGGCTCAACCACAGGAAGCATAACTTGCATGGTCCAAGGATTCTTGAGGTTGGCAGTTTCAATAGCAGTGGCTGATGTAGCCATTTTCTACGCAGTTTAGGAGTAATGATGATAAGGATAAATATTGCAAGGGAAAAGGCAAACTAAGGTAATAATCAGGGCTTTCTACCTTGTAGGATTCCAAAGGAATCGTCGAAGCAACCAATCTGCACCACACAATCTCGTAAACAACCATCAAGGTATTACGTTTACATCAATTGACAATGGTTACAGACAGCTTACAAGATTACCTGTAAAATATGGATTGGATATGAAGGCCCTCCTTCTAGCACCAGAAAACTGTAACGACGGAAAACATCGGTCACTCGAAATACAGAGCGAAAGTCTGTGTACAGAGTGCAAACCCCAAATCTATGCGAGGGTCATTCTGGAGAAGATGAATTCGAGGTGCCCTGAATGGTCTTGTTGATCATATAGGGACTTACTTAATCAGTAAAATTTTTGTAATTATTAGATGGAAAAATGGTGATTTTTATGAGGAGATATAATATCGTTAATCTCGAAAGTAATTGAATACGATGTAAATGATTTAAAGCGTTTGCAAAATCTGTATAGATAGGACACAGGATATTGGATTTAGAGAGTGTGCAGTCCTAACATTTGGGATTTAACTTATGAACAAAATATGTTGGATACAATGATTACAGGCAGACTTTGGTTTAGATGAAGCACGTGCCAACAACAAGAAAGCTATTTAAAGATAAAACAAGTAGAGGTCGATCTACCTTGTTTTAGCCAATCTGGGTGCAAGGAAGTCAAACCTGAAGCAAAATGTTTGTTAACCAGCTGTTTTTGATCAAGGATCCTTACCAATCACCTTTGATGTTCTTACGATCGCTGATCCTCTTTTTCTCTCTTGTCAATCTTTGCCAAAAGTTGTCAACGATTACCAATGAAAGAAAATTGCTCACGGAGAAAATTTGTCAATCCAGGGAAAATTTTTTGCCAACCCCTTAATCTTTGTCAACTAGAAAATTTATAAGGTCAGGGTCAGGAGAAAAATATGATTTAGATGACATGTGTCCTAAACCTACAAGATGTCATTGACTTGGTGTGTTTGTATTTGAAGCTTGCAGTGCCATGCTACATTACGCTCTGAAGCGTAATGCGTCGTAAACCACTTTTGCTAGAGTTTTGGCAACAAACTATTCTTTGTTTACATTGCAATATTCTAGAGAGTGTATTGTGACATATGAGCTGCTGATGCCTAAATTGTGCTCTCTCTATCGTTGCTTATATAATGCTGCATCATGCTAGATTGCGCTGCATAGCGTAATTCAGAGTAAAACAGTGAACCTGTAGAAAATTGAAGTGTTGCCATCATGCTTCCTTTGTTTTTGACCAATCCTTTCGGGGTTTATTATGCTACACTACATAATGTAGCATAATAGGCTCCTTAACCAAAAAAGAAAACTTGTTGAAATGTGCGGTACATTGCGGATCGTTGCTTAAGCCTTGAGATTTTGCTGGACAATTAAGGTCTCAAATATTGTCATCTCTATTGTTGTGATGGACTGCCTTCTAGCATTACACTATGTTGTGCTATGTTATGCTATGTTGTGTAATACGGCGTAATATGGAAAAAGTTAAGATTTTTCGAAACATAGAAAACTTGCAAAGTTGAAAGCTTGCCGTTGTGCATCCCTTGTCTTGTTCTATCCTCTGGAGTTTATTACATTTTGCTGCGTACCATGGCAGAACAGACCCTTAGCTGGAAAAGGAACTTGCTAAGCCACAACTTGTCACAAATCCTTGCCTGAGTCGCAAGATTCTGCTAAATTGTTGAGGCCTTGAAATTTTCACAGTGTCTCACCTACCACCTCTTAAGAAGAGCAATGTTAGATTAGAATTGGCAAACCAATCCATCAGTATTCCATTGGGACTAGTTGAAGACATTATGACCACTATCTATGGGGGGTCTTATCCTACCAATTTCCTAGTGATCGAGGTTGAGAACTATAAGGGGGGACTTTCCAATAATTATGGGAAGGGCATGGCTACACACTGTTGATGCAAGAATGAACATTAGAGATCTTTCACTAGAAATATCTAAGGAAAATGCATTTGGAATGATCGAGAAGAGAGGAGTTCTATGCATTGAATATACTAACATAGGGTGCAATTGCATACAATAACTTTGGTTAGTAAAATGAGCATCTATTTCTACATGTAGGTAGCATGTACGTGAGGCAAATATCCAAAGGTGTTTGTACACAGTAGCCACAAAATAGGAGGATACCCAGTGGCTGACCACTAATTTTAACAATAGCACAATGTGCATGGAACCTAATGAAAGTTTGACATATGCTTATGTGACAAGCATGTATGAACTAGAGCAAGTTCATCACCAACTCTTTGATAATGAAAATGATGATACCAATTGGGAAGAGTTAGAGATCCCTAAGAATTTCAAACAAGAGTCCCTAGAGTTGAAAAGTCTACCTATTAGCTTTGAATATGCATTCATAAAAAATGGCAACCTGGTCATACTTAATGCCAAACTTGCTCTTGAGTAGAAAGAAAAATTATTGAAAGTTATCAATAGATGGGCAATAGCTTTTGCTTGGTAATATCCTAAACTCACTAAAATTGATCCATGGATATGCCAAAAATGCATTTACACAGATCCATCCATGAAGCCAAGGAGGCAACCACAATGATAGTTGAACCCAAAATTGAAGTAAATCATCAAAGAGAAGATTGAGCAACTCCTTAAGGTAGGGTTCATCTACCCCATTGTGGATAGCTAGTGGGTTAGTCCACTTATGATAGTATTAAAGAGATATGGAAAATTATGGTTTTATATCAACTTTAGGTTGTTAAACATAGAAACATTCAAAGATCATTTTTCCATTACCATTTGTTGATCAGGTGTTGGATACCATATCTAGGCATTGTTATTATAGTTTTCTGGATGATTATAGTGCTATAACCAAATCCAAATTATACAAAAATATCAGGCTAAAACAACATTCATAAGTCGCTTGGGAACCTTTGCATATTGCAAGATGCCTTTTGGTTTGTACAATGCTCCTACCAGTTTCCAACGTCTAGTCTTAAGTATGTTTTGGTAGCCAAAGATATACCTGTAGCTCAATTGGCAAAAAAGCCATCTCATGGTCTAGGAATTCATTGTATTGGGACATAGAATTTCATAGAAAGGGATCAAGATAGACCTCAAAAAGATAAGGGTCATTTAAGAAATCACCCATCAACTAGAAACTATAAAAGATGTTTGGTCATTTCTTAGACACACTAGCTACTATTGGTGATTTATAGAGAATTTTTCTAAGATCACGAACCTATTGGTCAAGCTAACAAATAAAGATTCTCCCTTCATCTGGACCAAGAAATGAAAATATGCATTCCAAAGCCTCAAGTAGAAGCACATAGAGACTCCAATTCTATGAGCACCTGATTTTTCTAGATCATTCCATATCATGATGGATGCATCTAACTATGCCTTGTAAGCCATGCTTATGTAGTTGGATGATAAGAAACATCCATATTACATCCATTATGCAAGTTGAAGAATTTTGGTGCACATTTGAATTTCACCACCATAGAGAAAGAATTGATGGCAGTGGTGTATGCTCTAGAAAAGTTTAGGCATTATGTGCTTCGATATAAAGTGTTTGTGCACATTGATCATAGTGCAATCTGCTTCCTCATGAACAAGCCAATGATGAGCCCTTGTGTCATATAGTGGGTGGTGATCTTGTAGGAATTTAATCTTACAATGGTAGATCAAAAAGAAACTAAGAATGTGGTCACGAATCACTTGTCTCGGTTACAATGGGATAGCAAAGAGAAGGAGAAATTACTTTCTGACAAATTTCTTGATGAAATACTCTTTGTTGATGTAATAAATGAATAAGTTCTTATATAACCAAGATGGTATGATGGCATCGTCACTTATCTTTTCACTTAGGAGATGCCACAAGGTCTAGACTATAGAAAGAAATATCAATTTCTTCATCAAGCTAAGCACTTCATGGAAATCAACAAGCACCTTTACAAGGTGTGCGTCGATGGCTTGGTTTGTTGGTGTGTACCTAATGTAGATCAATTGCACATTATCTAAGATGCTCATGAAGACCCTTGTGGAGGCCACTATGTAGGGAGATTCATGGCCATAAAAATCCTAATGGTAGGATATTATTGGTCCATAATCTTTAGGGATTCCCATCAATTTTTTCGATCCTATGAGCACTATCAACAAGATGGTGGGATGATCGCATGTATAGAGGGTCTTTAATAGTGGATTCAACCATTGGAACCATTTGACATATGGGACATGGATTTCATGGATCCCATCACACCCATGTCCAATGAGAAGGAATATATAATCTTCACATTGACTACTGTACCAAATGGGCAGAAGTAGTAACTATCACCAACTGTACATCATCCATTACTATTCAATTTGTATAACAAAATGTTGTGAACAAGTTTGGGGTGCCATGTGCATTAATTTCTAACAATGTAATCCATTTTAGAGATGTCACTTTTCAAAAAATCATGCAGCTCTTGGGGGTTGAACATAAATTAATAACAACCTATCATCCCCAAGACAATGATCAAGTAGAGGTGACTAATAGGGAGATTACAAAGATTCTAACAAGAGCTATTAGCAAGTATAGGAAAGAATAGAGCACAAAAATCAACAATATCCTTTTGGCTTACTACTCAATATGGAAACTCCCTATTTTCTCCTCTCCCTATGAGTTGATGTATGAAAAACTTCTAACACTCCTAATTCAATCAAAGCTCCATACACTCTCAACGGCCTATGACTTGGATCTTGACCTAAGTCATGCCCAAAAAGAAAGATTAATCAACTTAAATGTGCTAGATTAAAATAGATTAGTGGCCTTATCCTTGAATGAAGTTCATAAGGCATTAAACAAACAATGTCATAACCTTAGAATATGAAAAAGAAATTTTAATTGGTAGATAAGATTCTCTATTGGAATCCTACACATGTACCTCAATGAACCAAATTCCAAACATTGTGGAAGGGGCCTTATATAATTGATGAAACCTTTCCTTCTGGGGTCATGATAACATACAAACTTGAAAACCCAAACAAGAAGTAGTTGGTCAACTTCTAACAGATAAAGCCTTTCCATGAACTCGAGCAAGTTAATGTGACAAATACAACCATGCTCAATTTTTTGGATCTCCTCCTTCCAACTCAGTTGTGAGGGAGATGGCCATCCATGCTAATAATATACATATCTCCTTACCTTTTGTATTTTTTATTTTACACATTTTTATCTTTGCAAATTATTTATTTAATAGCATTTGTTTTTTAAATTTTTTCCTATTTTACACCAATTTTCTTTGCACCATTGTTAGTACATTTTAAGTTTTCTTGAATATCTTATATTTTCTTATATTTTTTACTTTATTTTAGTGTGGTTTTCTCATTTTTGTTAATAAACATGCTTTGTGTCAATAGGAAATAATGGTGCTATAGCTATTGTTAATGGTGGTTTGTGCTCAATGTTTTGTTTGCTAATGTTTGGTTTCTATTTTTGAATTTTTGTACTAATGGCTAAGACATGGTTTCTTTTTCATAGAACAAGCAATGAGTCCACAACATCCACCTATCCACAAACTCTATGATTTTTCTTGTTTCGGAAGTATGAGGTCCCTTTCATTAAATAAACTTTCAATAAATTTATTAACTTGGTAGTTTCTAAAATTGGGAATGATTCAAAGGTTTGCAAAAGCTGTGACTTCAAGGGGCCTCAATAATATTTTTAATATTCTACTTACTTGGCTACATGAGTGTTTTTATGGATTTCTTACCATTCAATGTCAACTAATAACAGGAAGTTAAATAAATTTTTGCATGGTGTGGTTCCCATCCAAAAAGAAAAAGAAAAGAAAAGAAAAGAAAAACATGATGGGAACTCAAAGCACATACCTGAGACAAATAAACAGACCACAAGCATTGGTTATGGAAGTAGAAAGATATGTTATCCATGCCTGAATGTCCNAATAACATAAATCTAATAATTCAGTGGGCCCCATAGGTGATTAATGGTTGATGAAAGTTAATGACCAAAACCTAGAAGATTCTACCAAAGAATTTGAGTACGTCAAAGAAAGACATTGAACAAGAACATGGACACCTGTAGTGAGGTGAGTTATGGGTAGCATGGATATATGATGAAGAATGTGAAATGGAATTCTAAATTAAGGTCATAAGAAGTCCCTTATAGATTTGTGTTTAAATGATCTAAGAAGATCCATCCTTAGTCTAGACCAAAACAAACTACTTCTAGTGACTTTACATCACCACTCTAAGATCAGTCCACCCCCTCGAGACACAAGAGTGCTCCCACAAAACAACCACCATTTCTTAAATAGAAGAAAAGATAAGTAGGAAGTGAGAGAGGGCCTNATCTTCAATGATTTCATCATATTCTTGGGTTTTCTAGGACTCCATGAAACCCAAATTCATTTAGAAATTCCTTGTATTTTTTTAAAAAATTAAAATTAAAATTTTTTTATGAACCCTGTAAATGGGGCCCCATCAATAGTGTAAAAATACTATAAATATGCATAATCATCCTTAGAAATTTTTACATTTTCTCACAAATTCCAAGGGAGTTTTCCAAATTTTCAAAGCCCAGAACCTTTCAGAGCTCTTAACTTTCTAACCATTTATCCAAATCACTCCATTCTTTGACCCTGTAGCTCCTAGAGATAAGCTCTTAGTCATGGGGACTACAAATGTATCTTGTTTGATAGAAACTTTTTCACTATTTTTCTAACTCCCATAAAGGTTTAACTAAAAAATCAACATTTAAACATTAAATTATAGAAGTTAAACCTTTCTAATGAGCTTTGCTAATACTTATAATAAAAATTAATTGACAAAATAATCAATCTACCATGGTCCAACCATAGCCAAGTGTAACTAACTAATGAGATAAGGTATTCAAATATTCAAAGTTACGCATTATATCTACTAATTTGTAGATGTGTTGTGACTGTAGATGGCATCAAAAGGAAAATACACATAGAAATGAGGATCATCTCAACCAAGGGAGAAATGACCAAGAACAAGAATGGATGAAGAATAGGCCCAAGAAGAACCAATTGCAACCCATGCCACAAGACCTCTTAAGGAAGAGGCTAAAGTGGAATCCATTCATCAGATTCCAAAACTAGCAATAACAATAGAAAATTCCCATTGTGATGAGGTACCAGCTTAGCAAGAAAACCTTAAGTTGACCTTGATAGAGGCATGCCTAAATGAAATTAGGTTAATAAAGGTCTAGAAGATTGTGCTTCAAGAGTTAAACTTTGGCTCTTTCTTGGAGCAAGCACCTAAAGCGGTATAAGACCAACTAAAGACCTCTCCCATGTGGCCAATTATCACTTCTAGTGGGGAGTGGTATATGGGATAGATGTTCTTATTTTGGAATAATAGGAAAGCTGGTTCAATAGTCAAAATCAAGGACATTTTAGTGTGCTACTCAGTGTAGGCCATTACAGAGGCACTTAGGTTGTCTAAAATTGGGGCAAATCTTGCTAAGATTCTAATGTAGGTAGACCCTAGCATCGAAAAGGAATGGGTTTAGTGGTGCTTTGGTGTCAACTATAAGGAGTATGACACACTCACCCTGGAAGAAAGAATCCACTATAAGATTACGGCCTCTCACCTAAACCCCATAGTGAGGCCCAACAAGCTCATTGCTTTTTCTGCCCATGTGTGTGCTACTCTAAGTGGAAGATTCCCCATCAACCTTCCAAAATTGATCTATTTGGAGATAGAGAAGCCATTTAAGAAAAATAACCATGGAAGGAAGGCACTCCCCTTTCCATGCCTCATCAAAAAACTATGATGAATTGGAGGAATAGTTTGCTATATGAATGATGTTGTCTGATGTGCTCTGACCACTAATTGAATGGAGATGATGAAGGACAAAACATGTAAAACAACCATTCAAGAAGAGGAGCAACAATCACCACATCCACCTGGCACTTAGAAAATTATGTTGGATGTTGTTACAACATCCCAATGGTTATGCAAGTATTGAGAATGACTCTTGAGTGAGCAAGAGAAATAAGTAGGAACAAGTGGTGGAGACTCATCTGTGTATTGACTAGTGATAATTCACCTAAATGAGGTGGCTTGAATGGTTGGCCTAATGGGAGGAGGTAGATCTATTTTCTTTTTCCAATGAACACAGTTTTCTATAAGGTCAAATCCTAGTGCCAGAGAGGTAATGATATCTCTTTCAGAATAGCTACAACTCCTAAATATTTTTGGAAACACCATGACCTTCTTAGTATGCTTAGAGAAAGGTGAGGGGGTAATAGTACTAGTGATGTAGCACTAAGGGAAAGAAAAAATAGCAATGGTGGTTGCTAAAAGAATTACTAAAATACTCAATGCACCTACAACATCTGTACTAGATGTCATTGCACTTAAAGATGTTCAGATGTCTACAAGGACCATAAGCAGCAAATTAAGCATAGCATAACATGAACAACTATTGGATTGACTGGTAGGAACCAAGTAACTTCTTCTAAATGTCTTTGATCTTCCAGATAGTATTACTACAACCTAGTTAGAGCTATTGGATGCAAGGGGCAAGAACATCATTTTGGAAGGACAACTCAAAATAGCCAAGAAGTTGAATTAATACTTGGCTATTGAAGTTGCTGAATTGAAAGACTAGATTATCAACCCTACATTTCTCAACCTATAATTGACAAGAGATGAATCTCTTGAATAGCTTCACACTAGGATAAAAAGGGTTGAGGGTGTGATGGAGATGGTGATGTTCTACCTATCCTTGGTAGAGGCCACCCAACACAAGATTCAAAAGGCCTTGGATTTGACCTTCTAAGAGAATGTGTAGTTGATTGCAAAAAATCATCGCCTGTGAAACATTGATGCATATAAACAATAGTTGACTAATTTTATTCATCAATAGTAGGAGCAACTAGATAGAGAAAGCATAGAGTTAAGGAGATTGCAGTTGAGAATAGAAACCTCTCCATAGAGGAGGTTCATGCCCTTTGCCAAAAGACTACAATAGAGGTAGCCACCTAGAAATCAGAGGCTCTTAAATTTTAGAGAGTCAAAAATCACTACAAAGACCAAGTTGGCCTATAGAAAAAAGTAAATGAGAAACATATTCAAGTGACAAAGGAAAAGGTGAATGAGACCCTCTAGCAACTTCAACATGGACCTAAATTATGGTAGCCCATCCTTGATGGGATTGATCAATACAATAAAGCAAAAATTCACCTAAAGGAGGTACAAATAGAGGAAATGATGGAATATATGGAGCTAGCCAATCTCTGGTATGCAAACCTAGCTATGTTAATAGCTAGAAGATCATAGTCAGAACTAGAAAAGTAGGTGGCTAGCTTGTACTTGTTGTATGAGGCCTAGTTCAAGCATCACAAGGACACCAAGCAAAAGCTTGTGGTGGAAAATGCTAAACTTAAGGTTCTGAAGGGTAAATACACTAATCAAAGATCTACTACTGAGAACCTAGCCAAAAGAATGAATGACTACTAGGAGCTATAGAATGCAGTGTGGGCATTCGATGTTGAATGTAAATAGTTGACTACCTAGTTTGTCAATGTTAAGGAGCTATTCCTAGTAATGCCCAATCCATAGGATATCCCCATTCTAGCCCACATTGATGATGCTGTGTGGATTGTGAGTGACCCCCAAAGCAAGGAGGAGAAGATGAAGGTATTACTCAATGTCTTTGACCTTCCATTGAAGGTTAAAGCTACATCAGGACATTCATAGTCACCTTAGCAACCATACATGCCCAAAGCTATCTAAGGTCCTTCAGAACCTTAGGATCTTCCACCACTTAGGATTGTTTGATATTCTTAATCACATTCATGCTATTAGAGGATGTGCTATATAGTTTTGAGTAGTCATGCTAAGGTGTTCAATTTTGTGTCATGAACACCATCAATTTTTGTAATGATGTTGACTTATACACTTGGGCACTCAATTTTGTTATGTCAAGAGTTAGTCAATAATCTCATACCTTTCCAATTTTGTAAAGGAACTCAAGGACAAGTTTTCCTTCAGTCATGGGGATATGATGAAGCATTAAAGTGTTACATCAATAGGTCCCCATTGATGTGGTCTTGTCAACAGATCCCCATCAATGTGATCCATCTACATGGTGTTGCCCTCTCAACGGGGCCACATCAATGTAGTGTTTGTTGCATTTATGGGTTCCCATCAATGTAGCTTCACAATAAAGTCTATAAATACATGCTTACCGGTTGTGTTTAGGAAAGGCTAAGTCATAGTTGTAGTAGAGTTCTTGTAGTTTTATCATTTGAGAGTTACTATATTTCTGTAAGTGTTGCAGTAGGAGTTAGAAAGTGTATGGATCTTTATTTGGGCACTGATGTACTTGAGCACACTAGTGTGAATGACAATAAAGACAAGCCTTTTTATTAAAGGTTGCAACACTTGTAATAAATTAATAATTTATTTCTACATTTACTATTTTCATTAATTATGAAATTAATTAATCTAAACTAGACTTAAATTGGTTAATTAAGTAATTAATCTAAATAGATTAAATACATAATCATGATCACTTTGACCATAACATACATAACTTGGTAATCCTAGCAATGCTTAACACTTGGTAGTCCAACAGTGTTGTATGCATTTAGGATGTGTATGAAAAGTGGGATTGGTTACTTATGTTAGGATTAGTTAGAGATTAATTAATTAATTAAATTAAATTGGCTATTAAATTATTTCATTTTTCTATTTTAAAGCATAAAGAACATAAAACATAAAATAATAAAAATCATATGCCTTGATTACACTTAACCATACCTTTGTACATCATAAGTGTAATTGGGAAGGCAATGCATAACTATTAGGATAAGTTCACTTCATAGAAGCTAGTGTATTGGAAAACATAGAGTCCATGGAATTCAACTAGATCACACATGAATGCTTAGTGATTCTTATGATTGAGCGTAGGGGTACTCACTTCTCATCAGAGTTCCATCTCATGGTCACATGAAGTTTCTTATGGATTTTGTGGTTAAATGAATCAATAAAGTCCATTGTTAGTCCAAATCAAAACCAACCACTTTCAATGACTTTGCATTGATACTCTAAGACCAGTCCACCTTCTTGAGATACAAGAATTCTCCCACAAATCAAACACTATTCCTTATTGGGAAGAAAAGAGAAGTGAAAAGTGAGAAAGAATCTTAGTTATAGGGGACCTTCAGGCATGGATAACATGTCTTTCTAATCCCATAAATAGTGCTTGTAGCCCATTATTTTGTCCAAGGGATGTGCTTTTAATTTCCATCATCATTTTTTTTGAATTTTTTGATGGGAACCACACCATGCATAGACTTTGACTTCCTATTATTGGTCAACAATTGAATGATAAGAAATCCATGAAAACACTCATGCACTCAAGAATTTGAGCAAGGATAGAGAGCATCAAATCCCCTTGAAGTCACATCCTTTTCAATCCATTGAATTTTGCCTAAGTTTGAAAACTACAAAGGTCACAAGTTCATTAAAATTTCATTAATGAAAAGGGATGTCATAATTCCAAAACAAGAAAGACCATTGTGTTTTTGGATGAATGGATGATGTGGACTCATTGCCTATTCCATGAAAAAGAAACTTTGTCTTAGTTATCAATAATCAAAATTCAAATATAAAATCCCGATATTTGTAATCAAAAATATTAAGTACAAACCACCATTAGCAAATAGTTATAACATCATTGTGTCTTGTTGGTGATAAAGGAAAACAAAGGAATTTATTAGAAATCATAAGAAAAATTCACACACAAAAATAAGATAAAATATAAAAGAAATTTTAAAATATGCAAGAAAGATAAAAGATGCTAATGATGTAAAACAAAAAATGGTGTAAAAGAAAAAGGTGTAAAAACAATAATGTGTAAAAAAAAGTAAAAAACAAAAAATTGTAAAAATTGAGAAGCCACTTATATGATTAGCATAGATGGAAATATCCCTCACAATTGAGTTAGAAGGAGGAGATCCAAAAAATTGAGCATGGTTGTCCATCTGATGAGGTGTTGTTAGCACTAGCTCTTTCGAGCTTATGGAAAGATTTGACTTGTTGCATGTTAACTAATTGCTTCTTATTTAGGAACTTCAGTTTTTAGATCAACATGGTCCCAGAAGAAAAGGTTTCATAAATGAGGTAAGGGTCTTCCCACAATGTTTGGAACTTATTTCATTGTGGCACATGTGTGGGGTTCTAGTAAAAAGCCTTATCTTTAGGTTGAAATTCCTAATTTTGGGATCATGGAATTCTTTGTTGAATGCCTTGGGCACTTCATTCAAAGACAAAGCCACCAATCTATTCTCATCTAGCACATTAAGATTGATTAGTCTTTCTTTCTATGCTAGGCTAAGGTCAAGGTCAAGTTCATAGGTTGTTGAAAGTATACGAATCTCAAATTGAATTAGAAGAGTTGGAATTTATCCATACACCAACTCATAGGGAGAGTAACCTATAGAGAGTTTCCATGTTGAGTGGTAGGCCCAGAGGGCATCATTAGGTTTTGTGCTCTAGTCTCTCGTATATTTGCTAATTGTTCTAGTTAAGATCTTAGTGATCTTCCTATTTTTTACCTTAGATTTACTATTGGATTGGGGATGGTAGGGTGTTGTTAATTGATGTTCTACCCCTAAGCATTGCATGAGCTTTTGAAAGGTTGTGTATGTAAAGTAAGTTCCATTGTCAAAAATTAGTGCATGTGGCATACCAAACCTATTTATAACATTCTTTTATACAAACCGAGTAGCTATTGAGGATGTACTATCAGCGATGATTGCTTCTTATGCCCATTTCATACAATAGTCAACAATGACTATAATGTATGTCTTTCCATTTGACATGGGTGTGATGGGATCCATGAAGTTAATGCCCTAGAAGTCGAAGGGTTCTAGTGGTTAGATCAACTTCTAAGGTTCCTCCATTTGATTGGTCATCCCACTATCACATTCATAGTGATCAAAAGAGCAGATGAATTGGTGGATGTCCTTAAAGAGTATTGGCCAATAATACCTTACCATTAGAATCTTAATGGCCATGCATCTCCTAGCATAATGGCCCCCACAAGGACCTGCATGAGCATGTTGGAGAAGACATAGTTGGTCAACATCAAGAACACATCAATGAACTAGGCCATGGATGCACATCTTGTAAAAGTGTCTATTGATTTCCATAAAGCATTTCACCTAGTGAAGAAACTACCATTTCTTCTGGTGGTCCAACTCTTGTGGCATTTCTTGAATGAGAAGATAAGTAATGATGTCATTATACCATGTAGGTTTAATAGGCACTTGTTAATTTATTGCACTAGAAAAGAGGATTTCATTAAGAAATTGATTAGAAAGCAAGATCTCCTTCTCTTTTTTGTCCCATCACAATTAAGACAAGTGATAAAAAATCACAATCTCAATTCCCTTTTGATCTATCATCATGAGATCTGTTGCAATTGGAAAATTTGATATTTGGAATAAAGATCAAAAAATTTGGTGCACAATAGTCCTCAACCCAAGAATCCCTAGAGACTCCAAAAAAATAAAATTTGAGGTTCCCTGCTAGTCCAATAGATCAACCAAGGACTTGGGGGATTTGCAATATAGCGTAATGAAATGGAATGCAAAAAATAATAATAGATTTGAATAATGCATAGAATATAAATAATTATATATATCTTGCATAAAAAATTTAAACTTTAAAGCTTTATTAAGAAAAAATCAAGAATAAGTTAGAGAAATGTATGTAAATAGTACCTAAATGAGTAGTTGGATGGCTTACTTGGATAGGGATTCAAGGTCTATTAAAGTTGATGTAGTCAAACCCATTATCCAAATTTCCTACCACTCTTGATGCTATTGAACCTATGATGCCACAATATTAGATTTTCAAAATTAGCTATGGTGAGGGTTAAGAAGTGTGAAGAATCCAAGCTACCTAAGTGCTTTATGCTAGGAGTTGGGAATCCTAGGAGTGTAGTCTAGAGCTTGAAAATTCTTAAATCCTAGAGGGGGTTAAAAGGCCATAAGATCATAGGGTTTCTACATTGGATTCAAGAGAATACAAGTGTGGAAACTTATAAAAACTCTTGAGTGCTTGACAATGTTCAAGTGTAGAACTATGAATAATTTATGTGCAAAAGTGTATGTATGTCAAAAGTTGCTAAAGTGTATCAAAAAATTGCTCAACCTTTCAAAAATTGTTGACCCTTAAATGGTACTTGAGGTTGGATTTTATAGGTTTTTTGGCCATGAATGGGATTGTAAAATGGTTATAATTTGGTTGCCAAATTGCTACAAATTTCTACCTTTTTTAGGTAAGATGGTTGACCAAATTTGGGGGGTTATCATATATAGTAAGTTCCTTCCCCCATGGCCATTTTGTTTAGTATAAATAGCAATCATTGCATAGTATCCATTCTGGAGCTGAACTTTCCATGTTGAGCTCTCCACCATGCTTGTTGAAGTGGCTATTCAATGTTGGAATGCATGAAGTGTTAAAATTTGGCTTTTATGGCTTCCACACTAGGGTTGGGGGGGGGGGGGGGGGGAGGAGAGATGAAATTTCCATGTTGGTGGTGGAGCCTCCACACTAGGGGGAAACTTCCATGCTAAGGGGGGAAGGTTTCCAAGCTAAGCATGTAGTGTCCACACTAGGGGGAATTTTTCCAAGTTGAGAGAAAACCTTCCACCTCTCCACACTAGGGGTAGGTGAGATTTACATCCTTGTAGGTGTTTCTAGTGTAGAAAAATGTATACCCACCAGAAAACCCATCAAATTATCATTTTTGGCATTCAAAAAGGGATTTTTGACCTCCCAAGCCCAAATATAGATACTAGGTGACTTTTTTCACTTGGGGAATGAGGCTTTGGCCACTTATGAGGCATTTTTTAGTTTCAAAAGTATAAATTATGTGAAATTTCCCACTGTGGATTACAATCCTCATATTTACAATGAAGTTTTACCTTGGATTTTATGGGGTGAAAGATACATGATGAAAATTAGCTATAAAATGTAAATTTTTTTGGTGTTTCAATGGTTCCTATTTGTTGATGTTTAGAGGATTGACCTATGAGGCATTGATAAAGACTACAAAATAGTACTACATATTATAACACTACAATTCAGACAAGCCACATGAGAATCAGGCTATCCAGCTTACCAAAGTTGCTAGTTTAAGGTCGTGGTAGGCCATGGTACCAGTTTAAGGTCATAGTGGACCATTGAAAGCAGGCTTGCTTATTGATGATTGTTAGCTACATGTAGTATTAATTTAGATAAGAATTATTGACTAGATTGTCCAACTCATTCTCATCCATATTGGCTATCTTTAATGCTCTGTTATTGTAAGCTCTAGTGACAAGGAAGGATCCTTCCTAGTTGGCTAAGAATTTGTCCACATGCTCACGGATGTCTTTGAGGGCCAAGTCATCCTCCTTGATCTTACATATGGTTAAGTTATGGTGATGTTGCTACTTTTGCCTCTCTTGATATTGTTTGATGTGACCAAGCTCTTGCATATGTTTCTCCTTCACCGAGTCCAAGGCTATTGTCCACAACTTATTATTTTTCTCATCATTGATGAAGTTAGTCAAGGCTACTCAAAGTGAAGAAACTTGCAATTCAAGAGGTAAAACAACTTTAAAATCATAAACCAAGCTATAAGGGATCATACCAAGAGCCATGCAATAGGTTGTTCTATATGTTGATAGTTCACGGACAAGCCACTCATGCCATTTGCACTTGCTATTGTTGAGAAACTTTTTGAGTAAGTTGATGATCGCCTTATTGCTTGATTTTGCTTGTTCATTGGCTTAAGGGTAATATGGTGATAAGAAAGAATGATTAATTCCTAGGGCATAGTAGAAATCTTTTGTTTCTTGGCTTTTAAATTATGGTCAATTTCTTATAACTATAGTCATGGGTATGCCAAAACAAGCTACAATGTTATCTAGAATTAACTTATAGACTTTATTAGATGTAGTTTTCCTTAAAGGAATAGCCTCAACCTACTTTGTAAAGTATTTAGTTGTGGTGATGATAAAACTATGCCCTGCAAAAGACTTAGGCATTATGGGTCTAATGATATCCAACCCCCATTGTTGAAACAAGCATGTAATCTAAGTGGTATTTAACTTAGTTGGTGATACATGTATGAGGTTGCTATATCATTGGCATGTTTCACAACTCTTGATCTTCTGTAGGTTGCCATTTTCCATATGGGACCAGTAATAGCCTAACTGTCTAATATTAGCAGCCATATCTCTTGGTCCTATATGTCCTTCACAAACACCCTCATTAACTTCTTCTAGGACTATTCTAGCTTTAATTTTACCTAAGCACTTTAGGATTATGTTATCATAGGATTATTGACATAACGTGTTATCATCCAAGATGACATACTACTTTAATTGCTTATGTACAATGTCCAACTAAGCAGTAGTCAAGCCTTGTGAGGATTTTCCATTCATAAGGTAAAATTTGATATTGTCATACCACTCCTTGCTAGGAGCAATATGAATGATGGCCACAAAGATATCCTTAATGTTCTGTGTAATGAGAGTAGTATAGTTCATAGCTAAGGTGGGTGACTTACTAAACACATTTTCCATCACACTAGGGGCTAACATTGTAGTTGCATCGACTATGGTGTTTTTGTTTAGGGATATGTCCTAGATATTAATGTTTATAAATTGCTATAACAATTGTTTCCCCAGGTTTTTGTAAGGTTGTAAGTGTTTGGCCTTACATGCATAGACCTTGATCACTTGGTTTACCACAAGCTATGAATCACCTTTAATCGTTAAGTGTCTAATTCCTAGGTCATGGGGTACCATCATCCCTCTAATCAAACCCTCATACTTCACTATGTTGATCATATTTCACTAGATGGAAATGTTACGATGGCCATAGCATTCGTCCCATGGGTAGTTGAAGCTCTATCAAGCACGACCACATCATAATCCTTTGGTACTTGGATAACTGCATTAATATGCCCACCAAAGAATTTAGGATCTATGGGTTCTTGGTCATTAGCAGGTAAAGATGTGACTTGTATAGCTATAGATTGACATTTTGTTAAGGATTGAGAAACGTAATGAAGATCAAACCTCACAGTTATGGCTTTCCATCAAGCTATACAACTACTTTTGTAAATGTTGGTTGTAATGGCTCTGAGTATGTTTTTCTTGCAAATTATGTTGACTTGACTTTTGAAGAGGTAGTGTATCCACTTATTCAAAGAGAATACTAGTGCTACAAAATACTTATCCACTTCAACGTATCAAGCCTCATGGCAACTAATGCATGGCTAAGATAGTATATAGGCATTTCTGCTTCATCATCATATTTTTGACAGAGTATAGAAGAAATGGATGTGTTGGATATGGAAGGGTAGATGTAGAATGGTTTACCCTCTTATAGAGGATAAAATATTGGTAGTTATACTAAATCTTGCTTAAGGTATTTAAAGGCTTCTTGGCATTGGGCTTTTCACTCATAGTAAACTCCTTTTTTAAGCAAGTGTTGCATGGGTAGTAACTTGTCCATAAGCCTAGCAATAAATCTACAAACAAATTGTAATTTTCCTTGTAACCCTTTAATCTCCTTAAGGTTGGTAGGCTCTAATAATTCAAATATGTCCATAACCTTATCAAGATTGACATGTATCCCCACTTTAGATACTACAAAGCCAAGGATCTTACCGATCTTGACACCAAAGAGAAACTTCCTTGGATTGAGCTTAAGCTTGTATTTGAGGCATCATTTAAGCACAAGGTCTAGATCATTAGCATGGTCATTGGCTACTTTGGACTTAATGGCTATGCATCTATGTAATCATTAAGCAAACCTAGCATGTAATCGCTAAAGATATAGGTCATGGCCATTAACCTTATCAAGATATGTCCTTAACCTTATCAAGATTGACATGTATCCCCAATTTAGATACTACAAAGCCAAGCATCTTACCAATATTGACACCAAAAAGAAACTTCCTTGGATTGAGCTTAAGCTTGTATTTGAGGTATCATTTAAGCACAAGGTCTAGATCATTAGCATGGTCATTGGCTACTTTGGACTTAATGGCTATGCATCTATGTAATCATTAAGAAAACCTAGCATGTAATCACTAAAGATATAGGTCATGGCTCTCTAGTATGTTTCTCTTACATTCTTAAGGCCAAAGGGCATCATGGTATAATAAAAGGTACCTAAAGGGGTCATGAAGGATGTGCTAACTTGCTACTCTAGGTTGATCCTAATTTGGTTATATCCTAAAAAAATCATACATAAAGGACAACAAGGCATGTTTGACCATAGTATCAATAATTTGATCAATACTAGGCAAAGGGAACTTATCCTTGATAGTCACTTTATTTAGGTCTTGGAAATTAATGCAAATATAGATACTTCCATTTTTCTTAGGGACTAAAACTTTGTTGGATATCCATTTTGTGTAGATGAAAACCCTAATAAAACCATCTTGGTAAAGTTCTGAGATTTCATTGCAGACTACCAAGGCCAAATCAAGTCTAATTTTTCACATTTTCTGGTTAACTAGTGTAATGTTAGGGTCTAGTATAATGTTGTGCTAGACTAAACGTGGGTCTAGGCCTGGCATATCTTCATATGATTAGGAAAAGGCCTTAATGTTATTTTGTAGGACCTTGGTGATGTCTTAAGCATATTGAGATTCTAGTGAGGAACTTAGTTTAAGGGCTTTCTTCTTACCATTGTGCATTGTGATAGGAACCTTAACTAGAGAGTCTTCAGTTATTGTACCGCCTGAAATCGTCGATCGCCGGTTGGAAAGAAACAGAGACCGTGGGATCGCAGGAAGAGAACAGAAGACCCTGCCTTCGCCTGAGGGTGAGTTGGAATGCAGGAAGGCAGAGTACCTTGGGTGGTCCACACGTGGATTAGACAAGGATTTACCCGCACATATGCCAAAGTGCTATACGCTGGGTTATGCGTAAACAGGCGTAAATGGCGTAAATGGCGTAAACGGCATAAAACAGATGCAAATGGAGTGTAAGCGTAAACGGGCATAAATAGAATGCGTGGGCCAAGTTGACGTAAAAATGTAAACTGTAAACAATCTTATGCAGCAAATGTAACAATGATATTATAGAATGAGAATAGAGTGCACCTGTCTAACGCAGTTATGGCGAAGCACAAGGCGGACGAAAAGCCTCGGTGGATGGGAGGGCGACTGGGCTAGATTACGCTGTGGACCTGGTGTAAAGACTGTGCGCAGCGTACAGGTTTTCCAGCGTAAGAGGGTTTTGAGCTTTGGTGCGCAGCATAAATGTCTCTGGTATGCTCTAGGATTTCTGCCAACCCTCTGGATGGAGTGGAAAAGTGGGGTTTTTATACTGGTTGTTACGCTAGACTCAGGTTAGGAGACACATGGCGCGTTGACCGGGTGCATACAATTTACAAATATACAACATATTACATCTGCTAGGTGTATATGCGGGGCGTATACACTACATCAGACTAGCGTACACGCTGGATGTGCTGGGCGTGTGAACTTGGGTGGAAATGCCATGGATGTTGGGTGTACACGCCGACAATGACTGGGCGTATACGCTGAGCATATACGCTGACAGCTGCTGACTTGCTTCAATTCTTGCTCTTCGGTGCTGTCTCCATCTGTCATTGAGACTTCATCATCAGGCGTGTGCATCTGTGGTGCCGAGCGTACAGGCGAGGCTTGTACATTGGGCACGTAAGTTGGATGTTTGCTGGGCGTATACGCTGGGAAGGTCGAGTGTATATGCTGGGCGTATACGCTGGTACTGCACCTACCAAAAAGTAAGCCTTTTGATTCCAGAAGTTGCAATGTGTGATGCCAAATGTAGCCGTGGCTATTTGTGGGTCGCGGGGACCTGCTTCTTGCTGGGGAAGCACTAAACTCAAAATTTTCTGGTGTTTCATTGGCCCCTCTTTGTTGACGCTTGGAGGAATCGACCTGAGAAGCGTCGACAAAGAAGTGCAAAACATCACAAGCAACATGATATAGACTTTGTCCTTTTCCACTGGACTAGATGTCATCGCACCATGTTCAGTAGTACATGAGATCGAAAATAGAAATTTGTAGTTGATAGGAGGAGAGAGATTGTAGGGAGTGGCGACTCCCCAAGAAACTATGCTAGGAGATGGGGTGCTCGGGTGTGTGGCATGCTGGTCCTTGTCAATAGCCATTGTTGAGCAGACTCGGAGTTCAGACATGTGATGGGTTTCCTTTGCCGGGACAAGGCTCTTGGTTAGTGTTCAAGAGCACTTTTTGGCAAGACCAAAGCTACGGGGAGTTGTGTTACATGCTTTGGAGGAACAAGGCCCGTGTTTAATGTTTAGGGGGACCTGTTGGCGGAGAGCCAGAGCCATGCAACTATATGCTTCTCGATCATTTTTTAGACATAAGTACTTGGTTTTGAGACAACTGCCTTCCTGCCTGGGGCTTATATGGGAAGTGCCAGGAGTCTCGTTTTTTTTTTATGCAGCAACTGTAAACTTGGCATTGATTTCGTACTTGTGTGTGACAATACGTGACAACATGTTAAAGGTGTTGGGTTTACTGGATGTATCAGAGGTATGGGTGAATAAAATGTGTTTGTGAATGGATAAGGAATGAGTCAGTGAATGGGGATGTACTAGTGAACGGTTTGATTCAGTCTTGCCATGTGTGCTTTGAACATTGTTCCATCTTGCTTCTTGTGACGAAATGCATCCTTGTATGAAAACCTTTGGGTGTCATCCTACAAACACAACTCCAAGGAGACAAGAAAACCATGAGTGAATAATTGAGCTTAGACTTACACGGTGGCAGAGGGAACAAAGATTCTGAAAGAGATTTCAAGCACTATATGTCAATGGCAGCAGCGTTGGTAGGATCTTCTGATGGTAGGCGATGCAGTGAAGAAGCTCGAATGTGGCGGCAGATTGACAAACCAGAGATGAACTTGCCAGTTTATAGTCTTGGCGGATTGTCATGGGTCAGTTTTATGTCATAACCCATTGGACATTGCTTGTTTAGCATCATGGTGGACGTTACATTGCCAGTTTTTAGTCTTAGCGGACTATGAGGAGGCAAGCTAGTTTATAGTCTTAGCGGACTCTAATGGTCGTGACGGTGGCAGTTTACTGTCATGCCGGATGGGTGCTAGTTTATCGTCATTGCGGACATTGTGGGGTATCATTTTGTTGTCATGATGCCAGGACAGGTGTGGTGGTAGTTTTAAGTCATAACCCAGGACTTTTCTGTGGTATCAGTTTACCATCATGATTCCAAGATGAGCTGTGGTATTAGTTTATAGTCGTGATTCCAGGACGAGCTGTGGTATCAGTTTATAGTTGTGATTCCAGGACTTGCTATGGTATCAGTTTATAGTCATGATTCTTGGACTTGCTGTGGTATCAGTTTATAGTCGTGATTCCAGGACTTGCTGTGGTATCAGTTTATAGTCGTGATTCCAGGACTTGCACGTACCTAAGCTTGTACTTCAAATGTAAAAAGGTTTTAGGTAATGATTAGTCAGATTGGTAAGCTCGTTTCCTTCCATGTCAGCTAGTTTGAATGCTCCATTGTCGAATGCTTTGGTGACCAAGTAAGGCCCTTCCCAGTTAGCTGAGAATTTGTCCGGGTGTTCCCGAACGGCTTTAAGCACAAGGTCACCTTCTTTGATAGGGCGCTTGTTGATGTCATACCAATTTTTTTGCTGTTGTTGTTTTTGGTACCATTCGATCTGATCGAGGGCGCACACACGTTCTTCCTCCACCGAGTCAAGATCAATGACGCATAGATCATTGTTTTGCCCATCGTCAAGGAGCCCAGAAAGTGTGATCCTTAAAGATGGTACTTGCAGTTCCAAAGGTAAAATAGCTTCTGAACCATAAACAAGACTGTATGGTATCCTACCCATCGAAGTTCGGTGCGTAGTACAGCATGCCCACAATGTGTACACCAATTGTTCGTGCCATTTTCTTTTGCTCTGGGTAAGCATTTTCTTAAGTATTATAACAATTGTCTTGTTTGTTGCCTCCGCTTGTCCATTACTCTGAGGATAGTAAGGGGATGAAAATGAGTGTTTGATCCGTAAATTTTCACAAAAGGCTTTGGTTTCGGTGCTGCTAAATTGTGGCCCATTGTCAATGATGATTGGTTTCGGTTATAATGTTTTCTAGAATGAAATTGCACACGTCCTTGGATGTAGTTTTTCGAAGGGGAGCAGCTTCTACCCACTTCGTGAAGTATTCTGTCGCAGTTATAATGAAACTATGGCCTGTGGAAGACGAGGGGGTTATCTGACCAATGAGATCCAACCCCCACTTTTGGAAGGGCCATGTGATTTGCGTTGTATGCAACTCGTTCAGTGGTACATGTATCAGATTGCTATGTTTTTGACATGTACTACATGTTTTGACTTTGGTGAGACAGTCATATTCCATGTGTGGCCAATAATAGCCCAAGCGTCTGATTTTTATGATCATGGCTTTCGGTGCTATATGTTCTCCGCATAGTCCTTCATGTACCTGTTCAACAATAGTGTGAGCATCGGCACTACTAACAAATGTTAGCAATATGCCTTCATAGGATCATCGACAGAGTGTGTTTCCTACCAAGGTATATTGCTTAGAACATATCCGCACTGCGTCTTTCTGTGCATTTGTTAGATGTCATGGTGTTTCGCCATGTAGAAGGTATTCTTTGATGTCATCGTACCATTCTACCGCGTGTGTTGAACTAACAGATGCGATTGGCAACGTGTCAAGGGTGTCAGTGATTGGTTCTGCACAACTGGTTATGGAGCTTGGCAACGTGTGGAACATGTTTGGAGATATGTTTAATGCTAATGTGGCTAACGCATCTGTGATGGTGTTATCATTTATGGAGACGTGTTGCACATCAATGTTTCTGAATTGCCTCATTAGGTGTTTTGCCAAGTCGCAGTATGGTTGTAAATGTTGGGCTTTGCATGTGTAAACATCTATGACTTGGTTTACGACCAGTTGCGAGTCCCCTTTGACTATGAGTCGTGCGATGTTTAAAGCCAAAGCTGTCGTGAGTCCTCTAAGGAGACCTTCATACTCTGCTATGTTATTCGTACAAGGAAAGTTGAAATGATAGGTAAAGGATTCGGATCTCCCCAGAGGGATAGGTAATGACAACGGCTCCACTTCCTCCTCGAGAGGTGGATGCCCCATCAAAGTTTAAAATAGCATCATAGTCATTGGGCACTATGTCTAGGGCACTTATATTCTCATCTGTGAAGTCTGGGTCTATAGTCACTTGGTCGCGCGTTGATGACGTTGCCATTTGATTTACTATAGCTTGATCCTTAACTGATGATTGCGCTACATAGTATAGGTCAAACTCGGCTATTATGGCCTTCCACTGGGCTATCCAACTTGTTTCATAAATATTCCCTGTTATGGCTCTCAGTACATTGTCCTTATAAATTATGTAAACCTGGTTACGGAAGAGGTAATGTCACCATTTTCTTAAAGAAAAGATCAAAGCTAAACACGACCTCTCCATGTCGTTGTACCTTTTCTCATGGGCAACCAATGCATGGCTCAGGTAATATACAGGGACTTCGGTTCTGTCATCTCATTTCTGGCAAAGCATAGACGTGATGGATGAATCCGAAGTAGCAAGGTAAATGTAGAATGGTTTATCGTTTTGAGGCAGATAAACCATGGGTAGCCGGGCAAGTGCCATTTTAATGTCATCGAATGCCTGCTGACACTGCGGAGTCCATTCAAAATGTATGTTCTTGAGCAACAGGTGGTTCATGGGTTTTAATTTATCTGTTATTTTTTCTATGAAGNCGAGTGTAATATATAATCACTGAAGATAAATGTCATCGCTCTTTGATACGTGGCCCCAATGTTCTTGAGACCAANGGTTTCAGGTTGGCTATGGCCTTAACTTTATCGAGGTCTACTCGTATCCCTACTTTTGATGCTATAAATCCAAGGATTTTACCTATTTTGATACCGAAGACACATTTTTTTGGGTTAAGTCTCAGTTCATACTTTAGACAACGTTTTAATACTAAATCGAGATCTTGTTCATGTTGTTCCTCTATTTTTGACTTAACCACAATGTCATCCACATAATCATTGAGCGAGTGTAATATATAATCACTGAAGATAAATGTCATCGCTCTTTGATACGTGGCCCCAATGTTCTTGAGACCAAAAGGCATCATCGTGTAACAAAAGGTTCCCCATCGTGTCATAAAGGTCGTCCGAAGCTGATGCTCCGGGTTGATTCGTATTTGGTTGTATCCCGAGAAATCGTCCATGAAGGATAATAGCGCGTGTCCAGCAGTTGAGTCAACAAGCTGATCAATCCTGGGTAGAGGAAAATCATCCTTTATGGTTGCAACATTCAAATCCTGGAATTCAATACACAAACGAATACTTCCATTCTTCTTCGGAACATTGACCATGTTAGACACCCACTCGGCTTAATCAACAGCCCGAATGAAACCAACTTGATAAAGCTTAGTGATCTCATTGCGAACTGCTAAGGCCACATCGGGTTTAACCTTTTGCGCTTTTTATTTTACTGGTCTCAACTTTGGATCAATGATAATATTGTGTTGGACAATTCGGGGGTCTAGCCCAGGCATGTCTATGTAGGACCAAGCGAATGCTTTCATATTTTCCCTAAGCACGTTCTTGATGTTTTTGGCTAATGGCGGTTGTAATAAGGTGCTTAACTTTAGAATTTTAGTTTCTCCATCGGGCATGACGATGGAAGTTTTAGACAACGGATCTTCAGTGATATTCTCAGCCTCTATGTCAAGGAATTTTGTCATGTCTTTGTAATCGTCTGTTACCTGCTGCGTTGAGGCTATGGTTGCATTGTCCATTGGTGAACTCAAGTTGATGAGATTTATGTTAATGTCTCGTGTAATTTTTCCGTATGGTTCGTCAATGATTAACGGTGCGGTTAAATGCTGGCTGTCCATTGAGCTTGCTCCTGCCAATAAATAGAGAGCGGAATAAGAAAGAGGGAGATCGTTCTATGCCTTTTGATGATTTTAAACTATGTATACATGCATAATGGTGGATTATCATCACACTGGGATGCATGGCAGTTTAACGCCTTACTGGGCATTGAGTGGCAGTTTAAGGCCTTACCGGGCCGTAGGTGGTTTAAACTAGAACATTCAGAGTAAACGTGTAAAATGGGGTCCATGGATGAACCAAGATGTAGCAATCTCTATTTCTAATAATGTTCATTCGTTTCATTATATATATATTATTATTATTATTATTTTAGTTGAAAAATAAGAAAAAAGGCGAAAAAGGAAAAAAAAGGCAAAAAAGCGTAACGGCAACGTCAGCGTCAACGTCAGCGTCAGCGCAGCGGAGCGCTATATAAAAAGGGGGAGGTCCATTTGCTTTACTGTGAAAGTGACAGAGCGTAAGCGGTAGCATAAACTATGAAAGCGTAGGAGTAGACGATCGCGCCCAGCATAGACACCGAAGACAAACCCTAGTGTAGATGCTTTAGCACTTAAACCCCAACATAGACGCCAAAGAGTGACCCTAGCGTAGATGCGGAGTATTGGTTTTAGGCGCCAGCGTAAACAGTTGTTCTCTTCAGCGTAACTTGAACAGTCAGCGTAGACAGGCCGAGATGGGCAAGGGAAAAGAGGTAGAGGGTTAGGGGAGGAAGGGTCCCAACCTAACCTTCGCGGAGGAAACTGAGGCGATGCTGCAGGCCTGCCTAGGCCAAAGATCCTGTCATGGCCTGTGACGTCTCACAGGTAGGCTACAATCCCTGTCTTTGCTGTTATTTCTGTGTCTCTTATTTTTGTTTGTAGAGTACAGTCCCGGCGTATACGCCGAGCATAGAGGGCTCTTAGACGTATGGGGTTTCTTGCGGCATATACGCCGAGTGTCGTTTTATAGCGTAAAGTTGTCGGCGTAAACATTTTCTATGTACTGGAATACCAGCATAAGCCATGGCGCCATGAGTTTCTTGTGCAGTCCTGTCAGCGTGATTCACCTATTTTACCAGCGTAAATTTTGTTTACTGTGACGGCGTATACACTTAGGGTTTATTCGGCGTATACGTTGTTAGCCTGCAGTTGTCTTTCAGCGTAAATTTGTTTTTCCCCTTTCTAGCGTAAACTTATTTATTCCGTGTTGGCGTAGACTGTTTACGCTTAAATCGGGCTGCGGTGTATACGCCGAGGGTTTCGTAGGCGCATACGCTGAGCGTAAGACAGTTGATTTTCGGCGTCTACGCTGCGCTAGGCAGCCTCTACGCTCAGTGCACAACGTATACGCTGAGTGTGAACCACGTTTTTGCGCTAAGTGTGAATAGCCTTGCTAGCATATATGCTAATCTATGGGGTGTATACGCTGAACGCAAACAGTTAGTAAAATTTTTCCAGATTTTTAAATGTCGATTTATGATGTAAACTTTCACTTTTTTTGGGCTAATCTGTCATGGCATCATGATTGTTTATAGGGACAGCAAACGCTTCCTCATCGTTATCGAACTTGTCGGGGTATTAACATGGGTTGGCCCTGTTGAGGAAGGTAACGTTCCCCTAGATCTGACCGTGGATGAAAACGGGGTTTGGTTCAGGGGAGGTGCGTGTGGATTTCTGTCCTTCCTATTGGACAATTTCGAGGTGGCTATCTGGTCAAACTTTGATGAGGTGACTGCACGGAGTGTGCTTGAAGAGATGCTGCCAGGGGCTGCGGAGGGTGTCATGGTTTTTATACAGGTCATCGATGAGGGGCCTTTTGTTAACGAAGATGGTACTACGCGTGGGCCCCGAGCCACATGCCCATTAACGCGCGTGTGGGCACTATTGCCGCGAGGGTTGGATTATCTCAACAATACGTTGTTCATAGTTGCCCGTGCACATACATTATTCCAGAACCCTCCCGGCATGGTGTATCGAGTGGCCAGGTAGGCATTTTTCAGTTTACTATTTCCTTTCACTGTTCAGTGCTCGTTTCTTGTTATGACCCATATTTGCTTACAGGCCGAAGACCCACCCGGATGGGACACTCATTGAAGATGAAGGATTAGCCCTTACTCGCACTACTCTGGAAGCATTTATGATGGGCCCCACCCTTCGTGGGACTGTGCTGAGGAAAAAGAAGGGTTCGATGGTCCACTTTCATAAGCAGTTCTCTAGAGCATTTGCGATGTGCAAGGCTCGTGGGTGGCTTCATGAAGACTGGACTGACAACGGGCCAGTTTTCTCTCGTGATCTTGGCAGCATGTCTAGATCTACCACTAACGGTAAAGGATAACATTTCCTAGATGTGTTAGTGGGTTTGTTCAATTGTTTTGATTTACGCTGATACAACCACTTTACTTTGCTTTTACAGTTGATGTACCTTCTGGTGAGGATCCAGTGACCACTGGGCAAACCGAGATGACTTTGTCGATGAAGTTCGGAGGGGTGGAAAAGGCCCAGAAGTCATTATGAAATCTTGCTCCTCCATCCCTCGCTCATTGCCTAGATGATGCTGGGCTCATGGAGCTTTTTATGACCCCAAGTCCTGATGTTTCCATTGGGGAGATGATCGGGATTGTAGACTCCTTTAATGAGTCTGTATCATACTACAACACTCGGATTAAGGGTGTGAAGGTAGTTTTCCATCTATCGCCCGAGTTCTTTTCGAACCTATTTGGCGTGTCGGTGGATGGCCTGAATGTAGTATTAGACAGAGCTCATAAAGAGCTCCAGACGATTTGGGAGTTGGAGGATTGGCTAGGCGTGGCTAAGGGGGCCAAGGGATTCCCGATGCAGGGGAAGGCGAAGGTTGTGGAAGTGAACGAACTATATCCCCTGTTCAGAGCACGGGTATTTCCCAAAACGCTTTCCCAGGTGAGGTGCCTTGGGGTTGAGGCTGTTCGTGTCATGCAGACTATTTTGGAAACAGGCATGCGGTATAACTGGGCATGATTTTTATTGTCAGGCATGCACAAGGAGATAGTGCGATTGCGCTCGAATGTCGAGGTGCAATCCCATTTCACCTTTTCATTCTTCACTGGTTATCTTCGCCGTTTTGCCGAGTTCCTGGTAGTTCACGCCGATAACAAGTTTGTCCTGCGGGATCGGGGTCAACTATCCCGCCCATGGATCAATCACCTGTATGACACAACCAAATCCCAAGATGCACCTGAAGGCATCAATGAATCTGCTTCTGTTACCATAGGGGGATCATCTGGCGGTTCAATCCACACGTGTGAAAGTTTGGGGTTGGAGCCAGATGAGGTGCCTTACACTGCTAGAAGGGCAGAACGGGTCATCAAGGAAACCGTTGGCCAAGCTAAGGCGAAGCTAAAGAGGCCTGCGCGCCCAGCTAAGGAGGTCTCCGGTGTGAGCCAGCCACGCGTGAAGCGGATACTCGCCTGCTCATTACTTTAGCCTTTTCATTTTGTTTATAACTTTTACCTCAAACGCTTACATATCGGTGGTATTTTTTGGCTTGATATTTAAAGCAGTAAGGAAGCAGGCTTTAGAGACGATCATGGAGGAGGAGGAAACCAATACAGAGAAAAAACAACGAGGAAGAACACACAGAGAAGAGCCAAGGTGGAGGGACGGAGGAGTTAAGGGAGAAAACTACAGAAATTAAGCCGTTGGATGACCAAGGCAGTGTCGATCAAATGATCCGCAGGTTTCTTCAGGGAGATTTGGATTTAGGTGCTCCCCCAGGGGGTGACGAAGGGCACGGTATGTTTTTTCCTTTTATCCTGTTTTGATTTCTCCTATCAGTTGTCATTTTTGTGGTATTATTATTTTTGTTATGATTTTTTTGTGTTTTTATCTTGTCCAGATGAAGGTAGCGAGACCAGAACGGTGCTTTTGGATGTACCGATGAAGACGGTTCCCCTGGAGAGGACCGTTGAGGTTAGTTCATCGCATACCCGTGGGCCATTTACTTGGTCTAAAATGCCAAGCAAAATGGATTTTGTGGCTGGACTTGCGGAAGAAGTCGTTGAACGAATCTAGGAGGCCCACCCTGACATAGGTATATATTATTTAAAGGTTTGGGACTTCACATCCTCTTTATATTGTCCTAACATTTGTATTTTTCACGTGGATAGGAGCTAAATTGAGATGGGATCACTCTGAGAGTGTTAGCATAGAAAGTTTAACCGCACTTTCCCCAGAAGTGGAACAAGTGCCAAGGCCTGTTTATGATGGAGTTGCGGAAGGCTTTGTGCACAATGCTAAATCGTTATGGACCTGTAGGCGTTCTGTTGAGCAGTTGTGGCTACAAATTCAGGTAAAAGAAAAGGAAGTCTCTGAGTTGTCAGCAGAGCGTGACAATCTGAAGGCCCGGTACGAGTTTGCCGCTGCAAGGCTAAGCGGTGATCACTCTTGGTGAATGTCCGAGGTCACGTATACAAGATATTGGAATTTGCTGAATCGTCATGCATCGCTGACTCAGAGAATGGTTGAGCGCAAAGCCCAAATTGATCTCCTGAACCTTAAATGTCAGGATTGGAAAGCTTTTGCTTCCAAGGTTCGTAAGTGGGGTCAGGATGAGAAGAAACACAAACATTACTACAAGAAGTCGCTAAAAGAGGTGTCCATCGAAAAGTGGCAACTCGAGATGTTTGTGGAGGGTTTGGGTTTGCATTCCGCTTTCGATACTTTTGCTCAGAATACAACTGTGGAAATGGAGGCGCCTACAAGGGTGATCACAACTACTTCTGGGGAAGTGTCGGTTGGTGAATTTCCTCTGAAACGTCCTACCTGGTCAGCTGTTGACAAGGGGAAAACTTTGGCAGACATTGACTTAGGCCTGGATGGGACAGACTGGGCTAGCGTTTCAAAGGAAGAAATCCTTCGTCGGCTGGAGTTTGGCTTGGGGGGATCTCCTATGATAAGCATTTTTTTCTTATGAAGTTAGTTTATTGGATAACGTTTAACATTTTGACATTCACTTATCCTTATGCTGGTTGTTTGTTCTCAGGATGAAGGTGGTGATGATGCTCAAGAGGCTGGCCCCAGTGGAGCAGGGGCCCCTGACGCTGGTGGATCTAGAAGGGATGACCCTCCTGCCTCGAATGTTTAGTGTTTTAATTTTTTAAGTTTTTGATGTTTTGTCTTTGACTTAGATTTATGCGGGAAATGTGACTTGAAAATTCTGAAACGAATGAAAGCAGTTGAAAGCTATAATTGTACAATGTCGTATGTAAGAAATTTTTTGTTGATTTTTTAATTTAATTGTGAACATGACACACGACACGATAATGTAAAATGTTTGAGTTTGATCGCACACATGACACGATAATGTAAAATGTTTTTAAGTTTTACTTCTTTGTTTAAAGCGTAATGTACCGAAGTAACCACATAGAAAGGAAAACAAAGTACGCACTAGTTTAAAGCCATTTCTGGCCCCCCTAAGCGTAGTTTAAGGCCATTTCAGGCCCCATTGTAATCGAGCAATATTTTGGGTAGAGTGGATAAGTTTCCTGGTGGACCGACCATCTCTAATCATGGCTAGTTTTATGTCATTGTGGACATGATAGTTTAACATCTTTCCGAACAACGAGTGTTGTTTAATTTTAATCTTTTTGCTGTTTATTATTATTATTTTTTGTGTTTTGTGTTTTATTGTAGTTTAGTGTCATTTCGGACGTATTATAGTTTAACATCTTTTCAGACAAGGAATGTTGATCTTATTTTAATTTTTTTTATTCTTTTGATGTTTATGTCCTGCGATTTATTAACTGGTATGATTTTGTCTTCGGCGTCCCCTTCGCTGATCACGTTGAATGGTAATTCAGCCCAAGGGACGTCCGATGGAATGGCTTCTATTTCAGTGTTTTCAGGTGTCTCAGTGTCTGTCATGCTTTCTGTATTTGTTTCTGTATGAGGAGGTGTGCGTAAAGTGTCTGACGTAGGCGTTTCAATTTTAGGAGGTTTTTGTCCCGTGTTTGAAGGCTTACTGTTTACCGGTGGTTGCAGATTTTCATCGTTTCGGCTAGGCTTTTCGATCTCGACTTCCGAGCCCTGATCTATGTCCATATGNAGGTGACCAGTTCCCTACATCTGCCGACTTCCTAGTGGTCGACGAGATACCAGGGTTCAACCTAATATTAGGGAGACCCTGGTTGGCCCAACTTAGAGCCATCTCCTCCCCCATACACCAAGAAATTCACCTGCCTTATGAGGGTGGC
>MNCI01001882.1:43479-83348 GCA_015680685.1 Gnetum montanum
CACACACAGGGCTTTTCAGTGTTCATTTAAGGTGTCTAGAGGCTATTTTGAAGTTTTCCCAAAGTTTTCCCTTTTCTTCTATAATGGACAACATGGAAGAGATGGTTTTCAATGTGTAATAACTAAGGGACCTTGATTTGTACTAATTTTTGGTAATTCTAACTATTCATGTGGGCTTCTAAGGTAGCTAATATCGATTGTTGACACCCAATGTTAAAATTTGGTTATTTCAAGGATTATTAGGTAATTTTTGGGCTTTTCCACTTTTTTCCACATTGGGATTTCTATGCTCAGCATGGAAGATTGGGGAAAAAGGTTTTTTTATCTTTTCATGGTAAATTTTGGTAATGCATGAGTGTCTACAGGGTTGCTAGTATTGGCTATCAATGTCTAAGGTTGAAATCGGGTTGTTTTGAAGGCTATGAGAGGGTATTTAAGCTTCCCCCACTCTATCCACATTGAGGGTAGGAGGCTCAGCATGGATAGAATCCCCCTTAGCATGAAGAACCAAAAGAATATAGTTTTGATCAATTTAGGTAACTTTTAGAAGTTTGGTGGCTTTTGAAAGGATTGGGTTATTCCTAGAAGTTAAACTGCATGAAAAATTTAATAATTTTTTCTTTCCCCTTTTCATCCCTAATTCAACTAGAATTCTTAGCATGGAATAGGTCTCCCCTAATCAAGAAAGTTAGATCTAGGTCAAATCGATAGGCAATCGACCATGCATGTTAGCCTATGGGATTACCAATGTTGACAGTAAATATTGGGCACCAAGATCTAGCAGTTTGGAGGCTCCTAAGTACCTCATGCAATTTTTCCCTTTCTTCCATGCTAGGCATGAAGGACCCAACATGGATGAGGGGGATAATAGTTTTATGCCATATTTGAGCACTTTTTGGATTTTCAGAAGCTCCAAAGGATTTTCTAGTAAGGTCTAAGGGTCATTGAGCATTGAAAAATGGCTACTAGGTAGTTGATTTAGGCTACTTTCACTTCCCCCCATCCATCCATGCTAGGAATTAGATGCTTAGTGTGGATGAAGTCCCCCCCCCCCCCCCCCCCCCCCCNTTGTCAGTGTGGAAACACCAAATCTCAACGTTTTGACTAGTTTTGACTAGGTTTGGTGAGGTTACAAGGTTTCCAGAGATGCTTTGAGGGGTTCTCGATTATGTGGGGCCTATTGAGGGATCAAAATTGGGTTAGATGGATTTTTGGGGGTAAGAATAAATGTTACCTCCTTTATTCCATGCTAGGAAGTGTTGCCTTAGCATGGAAACCCAACTTGTCTAAATTTGTCAATTTGATCCCTTTTGAGAGCTTGGGGTCAGAAACGACAAGTCATGATTACTAAAAATGGAAACATAGTTATGTTTGAATGTTTTTGCAACATGTGAGGCATGTATCCACACTATGCATGGTATCTCTAGCATGGATGCATGGGAATTTAAGGCTTGGTTATGATTTAGGTGCTTAAGGGACTAAAAACCTAGTGTTGACAAAACTTTGGAAAGAAGGGAGGGTGTATGGTGGGGTCCACAATAAAAAAAACTATATTTGAAAAAAAAAAGGTATTTCTCACTAATCTTATTCTTGGAGAAAGTTTTTCCCCTTTACACTTTAGTGCACTTAGAGTTATGATGCACTAAATTAGCAACTGAGGTTTAGAGATGGGCATTTAGGTTTAGATGTAGTTTTTAATGCCAAATTTCATAAGTTCTCAATCAAAATTCCCATATTTGCAAATTGTACATTGCAGAAGAGCTCTGGTAGGGATTCTTGTGGTAGAGAGAAATGATCTTCAGCATGGAAGCCTCATTTCTTCTTGTGCACAACATAGAACTCCTATTTTCTTAATTTCAAACTACTCTTAGTGTTGAGCCTATTATGTCACCAAAACAATGTGGAGGAAAGAGTCATAATCCTAGAGATCTTAGTGTTGAGCCTATTATGTCACCAAAATATGTAGCCTTTTTTATTAAGAAAAAATAGACAATGTTAGCTTTTTACAATTTTAGCTTTTTACATGAAAAAGAAAACAATGTTGTCTATTTTCTCTTAATAAAAAAGGCTACATATTTTTAAAATTTGATAATATTGGTTCATAGAACTTCATTTAAAATTTATTATGGCTATTGTATCATTCAATTTGGATTAATAATGATGGAGTTATGGCTATTTTCTTGAGGTCATGCAATTAGGTTTTAGGCCATTTTTAGATTTCATGTATGTTCATGAATTTTTTATAAGTAAATGGTAGAGGTTTTGGCTATTTATTAGTTATGGATGGGTGGGCCTTTCTTTTAGCTTTCCAAAATAATGGAATCACTTTGACTGGACTTAAAATGAATTTTTATGAATTTTTCATTAAGCCTATATCAAGAGGAGGTTTCTACCATTTTCAGAATTTTCATCCAGATTGATGAATTTTCCTACATAAACAGGAAAGGTTTTGAATTTTTTCTAAGCATGGATACATAGGACTTGACTTAGCTTTCAAATGGTTGTATAATCACTTTTTTTAGAGCTCAAAATAATTTTTGGTAAATTTTTTACCAACCTTGCATGAAAAGGGATTAATGATGATGGCTACGGTTTTGCTAATATTGCATAGGTTCCATATAAAAATGGCTATGTATTTTTATTTGTAATGGTTATGGATACAAAGCTTGTGATTTTATGATTCTTTCCATTGTGGAATAACTAAAATCAAAGCTTGTATGAATTTTTTATCATGGCTATGTAAATAAGGCAAAATTACTGTTGTAGGACATTACCCCTTTGGGGATCGAACTGATTGATATATGTAGCTTTTCTTGCCAATATGTAAAATTTATTCTTTAAATTTATTATTTAAGAAAAGAAAAAGTTTTACTTTTTTTATAAGGCTTATGGCTATATGCCTTTTTAAATTTTAATGCTTTTTTAAGTTTCAATCCTTTTTCCAAGTTTATGCATAGTTTCAATGTTTTTTTTTTCTAAATTTATGCATAGTTTCAATGATTTTTTCTAAGTTTATGCATAATTTCAATGTTTTTTTCTAAGTTAATGCATGGTTTGGACCAAGGCTTAGTTTGGCTATAATATTTTGGTTATGAAGTAAGAGGCTATAAAAAATGGTAATAATGCTTTTGTTGAATTTCTTAAGCCAACTTATATAAACACCTTAGAGCTTTTTAAAAAGGCCAATTTCACCTCTGACTAGATGTTTTTTCCAAATTTTCTAAGTAATTTCAACTATTCATAACACAAGGTTGTAATAATGTTTTCTTGTGGAATTCCTTAAGATAACTTATATAAACATCTTAGAGATTTTTATAGAGGCTAATTTCACCTCTCACTAGATGTTTTCTCCAAATTTCCTAAGTAAATTCAATTGGTCATCATGCTTTTGTTTTGTTTCATGTAGGGTTTTCTTAAGGCCTATCCTCATCATTGTGAAGTTGGTGGATATTTTATGCTACATTGGTCATCCTAAGACCAATACCCCACTACTCGATATGCCTTTGGGGAAGGCTTCACTATGGTTCTAGCTTGAGACAAGGGAATTCATTGACTATAGTCTATAAGACTTTATGTGATGTTATTATCACACCTTTCTACAAATGTGGCTAGGGCTATAGTGGAGTCTTTGTTTCCTCAAGCATCCAGCTTGGTTGCTAGGTTTATTACCAACAAGCCACTAGTAGGAGGAGCAGAAGATGCTATCAGTCACAGAGATCTAGATGATGCAGAGTATAGTCAATATGCTATTAACAATACTTTGATGGTGATGCATAGAGCCCACATGTTATTCTAGAACCCACTTAGCACCATGTATTTTCTGTAGGGGTAAACATGGTTATTGTGATGTTTTTATGCTTTTAGCTTCACTACCTTTCCTAACTTCATTAGTTTTACAAAATTCTTCTAGGTACAAGGCCAATGATCAAGGCTTGATCATGAATGATCAAATATTGGTAGTGGCTCAAACTACTTTAGATGAATTCACTAAGAGTATTCAAATTAGAACTGCTATGTCTCAACAGTTAAGAGAAGAAGTGTAAGGATGATGGGATGAAGCACAACAAGTGGGCAGACTTTGACAACTCCATGGATCAGACCCTTGTAGTTGGAACCTTAACTTAAATAACATTGAAGAAGAAGATGAAAGGTAAACATAAAGGCTATGGCTTCTAATGTTTTATAGTTATGAACATTCTAATTATTTTATTTCTTTGACCAGTTATTAAACTTTCTTATGTTGATGCTAAACTTTAGTTAATGCTTTGTAGGACCTTCCACCTCTACTGATGTCATCATACCACTTTGAATAGCACGTCATGAGGATACCCTGATCTTGAAGTTTGGTGAGGTGATACTAGCATAGGAGTGGTTGAAGGAACAAGTGCCTAGATATGTTCAAGCAAACAACCAACGTGTGGATTTTCTTGATGTATTTATGGCACCTATCCCTTCCATACCTGCTATGGAGATGTTGCATGTCATCAATTCCTTCAATGAGAAGGATGGTCATTTTAGCACCATCATTTGGGATGTGAAGGTTAACATGGATATTGATGAGGGCCTCTTTTGCCACTTATTTGGTGTCCCTAGTAATGGTGCAAAGATCCCAACAAGAATAGTGAAGGAATCAGACCATCATGATGAAGTTTTGGAGTGGATTGGTGCCAACATGGGCCATTCTAGAATTTCCATGGATGGCTCCATCAACCTTGATGCAAAGGAGTCATATCCTTAGTTCAGGTTACGTGAATTTCCTAAACTATTATTGCAAAAGAATGTGACTGGCATAGTGTAGGGGTGAACCTTCAAGAAGGTCCTAATGGATGACACCAAGTTCAACTAGGTGGCTACCTTGGTTGTTGGGCTTTAGGAGGAGATCCTTAAACTCTATGTAGATACCTCTACAATAATCCACATGCATTTTGCATTTTCTATGAGTTATTTAAATAGGTTTTTGAAGTTTCTGGTTGTGTATAGGAATGAATGATGGATTCCCCAAGACCCAAGCCAACTTTTTAAGCCTTGGATAAAGTGCATTTATCCAATGGTAAAGGCTCAAAACCCAATAGAGGGAATGGATGATATGTTATCCATTATCACTAAGGATATTAATGTTAGGTAGTATGAATCCCTTGATAGCTCAGATGATGAGGAGCCTCTCACATTCCTAGAGAGCATCCAAGAGGCCAAACAACTACATAGGGAGGTTGGAGTGGCAACCAAAGAGAAACTTAAGAGGCCTATGGAGGAAGCACAGGAGTGGTTAAAGGGAAAAGTTCCTAGATACATTCAAGCAAAAATCCAATGTGTAGGTTTTCTTAATGTATTTATGGCACCTATCTCTTCCATACTTGTTGTAGAGATGCTACATGTCATCAACTCCTTCAATGAGAAGGTTGGTCATTTTAGCACCATCATTTGGGATGTGAAGGTTAACATGGATATTGATGAGGGACTCTTTCACCACTTATTTGGTGTTCCTTATAATGGGGAAAAGACGCCCAACAAGAATAGTGAAGGAATCAAGCCATCATGATGAAGTTTTGGAGTGGCTTGGTGCCAACATGGGTCACTCTAGAATTTCCATTAATGGCTCCATCAACCTTGATGCAAAGGAGTCATATCCTTTATTTAGGTCTCATGCATTTCATAAACTATTATTTCCAAAGAAGGTGATTGGCATAACACAAGAGTGAACCTTCAAGAAGGTCTTGATGGATGACACCAAGTTCAATTGGGTGGCTTCCTTGGCTATTGGGCTTCAGGAGGAGATCCTTAGACTCTGTGCACATACCTCTACAATAATGCACATGAAATTTGCATTTTTTGTAGGTTTTTTCAAAAGGTTTGTGAAGTTTCTAGTCATGTATAGGAATGGACATGGGTTTCCCAAGACCCAAGCCAACTTTTGAAGCCTTGGATAAAGCACATTTATCCAATGGTGTAGGCTCAAAACCCACTAGAGGAGATGGATGATACATTATCCATTATCACTAAGGATATTAATGTTAGGTAGTGTGAATCCCATGATAGCACAGATGATGAGGAGTCTCTCATGTTCCTAGAGAGAATCCAAGAGGCCAAACAACTACATAGGAAGGCCAAAGTGGCTGCCAAAGAGAAACTTAAGAGACCTATGGAGGAAGCACCATTAGCATTAGACCAACCTATCCCAAAGAAGCTTAAGTTTAAACTTAGGCCATTGTATCAGGTAGTCATAGGTATGCTTTATTTAGGTTTGGCTATTTTTTATTTCAAAGTTTATGGCTACTTTATGGTCTCATGTGTAAACTAGTTTTCTATGTGCTATGGTTGTAGACAAACATCAAGCTATGGTAGCCCAAGCTGCCATGGAGGTAGAAGAAAGGTCTGTAGAAGAGGTACTCTTGATGCAACTTGAGGTTGAAGGGTTTTTTGATGTAGATATAAATGATCTAGATACCTTGTTCAGTGAGGCAGTGCTAGGTACATCTCTTATCATCATCCTAGAGGAGGAAGAGGTGGTGGAGCTAGTTATGCCCATGTCTTAATATTTTCATTATATCTTATAGTTTAATTTTTGCTTCCATACTAATAATTCAATGATTTTTATGCTTATAGTAGTTTCTAAGCCACCAATGCAAGCACCTATCCCTAATTTGTGTGTGAAACCATGGGTGGAGACTCCATACAAGGTGGAGTTTAGGCATGGGATGGCTAAGGACATGATTGATTGGTTGTAATAAGTTGCACCTAAGATAGGTAAGGACTTTATTTTATGTACCTTAGTTGCTTGTATATGCTATAGGTTATTCTTGTGTCATGGCTATTTTAGATTGTACGTTATATTTCATGCTTTGTGTAGTGCCTTCTATGGAGTGGGACCCTAGCAAAGACATGGAGATTAACTCCTTATCTAAGCTTCCCTCCAATGTATCTAGTGTACCCTTAATCCATATGGAATGAAGTTATGGCCTTAAGGGAGAAGACTCAATGGTAGGAATAAATCATTAGAGATCTTTGAGACTGCAAGGCCTTTGCAAAGGCCCAAGTGACTAACTTAGGGAAGTTGTAGACCAGGGAGATCATGTGGACCTACTACTGGCATGTCATTTAGGAAAAAGTAGCAATCTTACAAGAGATGGTAGAACAATGTATGTAGATGAACCTCATATCCTAGAAGGTTAAGGACTAGAAAGATCATTGTACTTGGATCCTAGAGTGGGGTAAGAAACAAAAGGTCCACAAGAAATAGTACAAGGAAAATCATGGGGCCTACCTTAAGTGGCTTAAGAAGGATTCAGTTGAATGATGTAAAAGAGATCTATTCATCCAAGGGATCCATGTAGAAAGTGCTTATTAGCTTTTTAAAAGTACTCTCACATTGGATCAATCCCCTTCTACTTGGATTACCACTAATATAGGTGAGACCTTAACGATCGCTATTACTTGAAAGCCTCCTACTTGGATAGCTATAGATAGGATCGACATCCTCTCTAGTGTTGATCTTAGTGATGTTGATTGGGTCAACATGATGGAGGACTAGATCCTCCATTGTTTTGAGGATGTCCTTCCACTTCTACCTCCTGAAGTCATGGAGTTGGAATCTCTATAGGTTTGATATATTTTATGTTTTTGTTTTAGTTTTATGTTATGGTTTGGGATTTGGGATACTAACTAGCTATATGTTGTTGCATTTCAAGCTTTAGGAGACATTAGCAGCCCTAGCTATGAGAGTGGGAATGACCCACCACTTCCTCCTCTGGATGCCACTCAACAACCTCCATTAGCTTAGCTTGTTGGCTCTTTTACTTCATTTTGATGTTGATGGTTATGATTAGCCAAGACCATGTTATAGATTATTATTATTCTTTTGACATTTTTTCCACAAAATGTGGCCATGGCTATGTATGTTATGGACACTTTAACTTTAAATTTAAATTTTGATTTTATTTTTGGATATATATATCTATAGTTGTAGTAGATGTTGTAAACATTGTTAACGTTGAGAATGGCTATGTTAACATCTTGGTTATAACATTAAATGACTAATCAATGCAATAATAGGCTAAACAAAAATAAGTATAACAATAGACAAGATGTTTGCTAGTTTTAGGCCATTCTAGGCATAGGTTATATTATGTTGCCAATTTAAGGCCATAATGAGCCTTGATGTGTGATTGTGGCCGCATTACCAATTTAAGGCCATGGTGGGCCATATTACCAATTTAAATTCTTAGAGGACTATGGTGCCACCTTAAGTTCATAGTGGACCATAATTTTGTTAGTTTAAGGCCATGGCAAGCCATGTTGTGTGATTATCTTTGCTAGTTTAAGGTCATGGTAGGCCATGATGCTAGTTTAAGGTCTTAACAGACCAGTGATGAAAAAGAAATATATATTTATAATGCTTTTTGATGTTCATAATATGAGTAAAAGTAAATAAAGGTATAATAAATAAGTAAAAATGCCAATGAAAGTAGAAACTTAGGCTATATACATAGGCTATGTACATAAAGAGTAAAACAAAAATGCATAAAAATATATAAAAAATTGAAAAAGAAAAGTTAGGCTATATGGCTATTTGGTTATAAGGGTATGTGATGGAAAGGTTACTTCACTTGTGTAGATTCTTCCTAATCTTTGTGAGATTAGGAAATGAGTAAGGTCTGTTCTGCACTAGCTTGTATTCTCCATCACCTTCACTAATGCAAAAAAGGAGTTCATCCCATAATGCATCCCATTGCTTATCATTTTCATTGCTGGGCTGTTAATCTCTTTTGGGTTTTTGGATTTCATGGGTGGGTCCTTCTTCTTAAAGCTCCACTTTAGACCCCAGCTCTATGTTTACATTATTGATAACCAGGGACACTGCATTATCACCATGAATGATAATTTCACCTCCCTTGTAAGGAAGGTGAATTTCTTGTTGGATGGAAGAGGACATAGCTCATAATTGAGACAACCAAGGCCTTCCCAAGATAAGGTTAAATCCTAATGCTTCTTCCACCACTAAGAAATTAGCAGTTGGGGACTTGCTCCCCTGCTACAAAATATAAGGAGATAAACCCGTTGATGGCAACTCTTGATCCATTCAAGGATTTGATAGTTGCGGTAGTTGTAGGTTGTATCTACTTAGTTAGGCCCAAGCATTCAATGATGGTGCATGAGATGACATTGGTTGTGAGTCCATCATCAACATGCATCTAATGCACTTTAAACTATCCTATGCATACGGTTATGAATAGAGGGGTCGTAGTCACTTTGCCATTTTAGGGATTAACCTTAATTTCAATATCACAAAATATCAAAGGTATTGACTTCTTCCCCCTTGGTGAGGAAGGCACCATCACTACATGGATGGCTTCTTTGTCAGCCAAAATGTCCTTACTAATGGGAATAGAAGTCAACATTTTGACTAGTGCCTCACGATGTGTGGCAGAAGTCATGATTAGGTCATACAAGCTTAAGATTGCATTCTTCTACTTGAGGAATTTCTTGACCTGGTCTATCACATTGAGAAATTTTTTATCGTTAGCCATGGGCTTGTTGCCCTAGTTGTACTTTACTTCCTTCATGCACCCCAAAATGTGAACTTCAACTTTAGGTTGTGGTTTTTGGGGCTTTTTTTCTTTGTTATAGCTATGGATTTTTTGTTCCTTCTATGGCTTCCTAGTTGAAGGGGTTGGGACAAAGGAGGTCATGGGTATAGCCAATATGGGGGTGGGATCTAGTGGGCTGACTTCCTTTTATGCCTCCATCTACTTGACACCTTTATTGCTAGGCTTTTTCTTATGCTTCTTCCTTGAGATCTTTTGGCTATTAATTGTTGGTTCTGAAGAAGAGGCAGTAGCATTAGCTATCACAGGAGATTGTTGTGTAGTTATTTAGGCTATGGTTGGTCGTGTTGTGTTAGGTTGGGGCATCTTGATGACAAAAGATTCCCTTGGAGGTACTTGTGATGGTACTCATATGACAAAGAAGGATCTTAAACTATGGGAAGCTGAAGAAGCCATTTCGCCATATAGGAGTACTTAAATCATGAATGGTTCTCTTGTAGGTCTCTAATTGTTATCAATGTTGAATGTTGAAATAACATAAGGACTATCATTAGCATTCAATGAGTCTTTGTAGACGTTCATCAACTGATTTTGTGGCCAAATTGGATTGGAAGCATCCAAGACTAGGTCCCCTCTATCTATCATCCTCTATAGGTCACCCTTCAGTGCAAGGTAGAAGTTTGTGTCATGACCTGGTAGTTGGTGATAATGGTAGAAATGATCTAGTTTGAAGTACCTAGGCTATTTTGGATCATCCTTCATTGACCAAGTGGCGTCTTTGACTATTTTTCATAACTGCTTGTGTTTCTTTTGAGTGGCTTTGATCATTTGTTTATGTTGAATGCATCCACTCTTTAATAGTTGGTCTAGTAACTCAAATGGTTTCATAGGTAAGATAGTGTATTGGACTTGTCCTTTCTTTCAATGTTAGGTCTAGTTATTGTCAATACAGTAGGCCTAAAGGTTGATGATTGGTTATTACAATCATTAATGAGGACATTGGGTGGGTTGAACCTTGGTCCCTGGCTTGTAGTCTTTCTTTCTTTGGTCATAGTTTCTATGGCCATATTGTTTTGTTTGTTTTTCTATTTGTCTCTATGTATGTTGATTTTTATATGCTACATAGGCAAGATCATGACTAGTCCTAGCAGGATCTTCTATATTTTTAGTTTGAGAAAATGCCTAGTTGAGGGACTATGGGTGAAGGTAATAGTGCTTGGACTTGATGAAGTCATTAACTACTTCCTTAAATATGGCCAATAGGTGTGCTTTGGCTATAGGCTTTGGTATTTCATTCAATAGTCCATTCCATCACTGGATAAATTTCTACATGGGTTCTAGGGGCCCTTGCTTGACCTTCATAAGTTCATCAAGCATTTTTCAAGCTTCAAGTTATACTAGGAGTGGTTAACAAATTTGGAAATCAAGTTCTCTAGAGAGGATATGGATCCCCTAGGTAATGCACAATACCAATCAAGTGCTTTCCTAGTCAAAGACATGGGGAAAATCCTCATGAGGGTATGAGGACATAGTTGTAAGGGTAAGCATTTGGATCAAAAGGTAATAAGATGAGCATTGGGATCGCCTTCCCCATTATACTTGCTAAATTTAGAAATAGGAACACCAGGAGGAAGTATCAAGGTTGGGACCATAGGACTGATAGAATCATCTTGGTAAAAGTCCATAATATTGACCATTTGTGAAGTAGAGCCTTTAAGCTTCTTCAACTCCTCCATTAGGTCTTGGATCATTTAGAAGGCTTAATCCAAACCTTGTGGTGGCCCTATTAGTTGTGTGGTTTGTACATAGGATTGTGGCACTTGTTGTGAGGCTTGTAACCTTAGTATGGATTACAAGATAGAAGGAAGAGGTTGCATTATGGTTGTAGCTTGTGAGCCAAACAAAGACAAGGATTTTTGTATCAGTACTTGAGGCATAAATGGAATAAAGAGGATGTAAGATCCTTGAGTTGTTTGGGGTCCCATGGTGGGATTCACATTGGTAGTTAATGCATTTGTAGTGGTAAAAACCACTATCTATTGTTGCTATGTAGTGAATGACATAGATGTATTATAGGTAGTTGCCTATGCATTAATCAACTTTGATGTGTGACCATGATTAGTGTGGGACTAGCTGTGGTAGGGTAGGAAGGAGTGGAAGATGATGGCCCATGTCCATGGAGAGAACAAAAATGTTAGAGGAAGGCATTATGACCTTGGGAGATGTTTGTTGGAACAATCCTTCTAGGATGTTTTTGGGCTTAGATTTTTCCCTAAATTCATCCTCCTCCTCTTGTTGTTCTTTTGAGCTATGCTTGTCATCTTCCTCTTCCATCACAATCAATTGAGCTATGATGCTCACATAGACATCAATTAGAAGTATTTGGTCATATGGGGAAGGGACATACTCTTTTCCATCCCCATGTATAAGCTCAAACTCCCATTTTGCCTTTCGTTCCACACATGGAATCATAAGGCTAGCTTGCATTTTAGTGAAAATGTAGTGATAATAGTCCTCACTTATGAAGGTAAAGTTAGGACTTTCTCCTTTGATCCTTAAAGATCACCTACATTCAATGATGGTAGCGTTGTTGGGATCATAGACCCTCATGGCTTGTTGGAGGGTGAGGGGCAATTTGGTGGACTATTGGAAAGACATGGCTATAGTGTTGTGAATGGCTTAAAATAGGCTATAAATGATAAAATAGAAGAAAATTCCAAAAAATGGAATTAAAAAAAATTTAAATTAAACAAAAAAGGCTAAAAATCAAGCACTTACTATAATTAGTAGGGGCATTTATCTTGTTACCAAAAATGGAATGTCAAGGAAGTTGGTCACAAACCTCACCAATGTTAGCCCCATGACTACCTCTATGTTGGGTGTGGCATAGGGGAAGAGAAAAGGAGATGATATGATGGCAATCTCAGTCCTTCTATCCCAACATTGATGAGAGGGAAGGAAGGCCAAAATTTATAGATGCAAAAATGGCTAAAAATTGCTTATAAACAACAAGAATGTAGGTAGATCCCAATGGGTGGACTTAAAAATGATCAAAGGAAACAAAAATGACTAAAAATTGTAGCAGTTACTAAAATTAGTAAGTTGGGAGGGAGGGAGGGGGGTTGTGGCATGAAGGGAGGGGGGTAAGGAGGTTTACCCCTTTACCAAAATGAGAAACTTGAAAACATTGAGGTTAAGCACCCTCTACATTGATCTCCTAGCTACCTCTATGCTAGGTATGGTAGGGGGGAAAGAATGTGGATGGGGGGTAAGATGATGGGAATCTCACACCTTCTATTTCAACATTGGAAAGAGGGGAGAAAGCTTGAAGGCCAAAATGGAAACTTGGTAGTTTCCAAAAATTGTTTTAGCAAGCTAATAATCTTTACCACAAAGGAGGGAAAAGTAGGTTTAGTTGGTGTAGAAACTAATGTTGGTTTTGTAGCAAAAAATGTGGCAGCAAGAAATTAAATGATTGTTAATGCTTCCACATGAGTTCTATTTTGAGAATTTAAAGTAGGTTTTGTGAAATTTCAGCCCCCAAACCACTTGCAACCTTCATGCTAGGATTTCTACTACAAGGGAGGAGGGGGGTAAGGACAATTGTGGATTTCCAAGGTCTTACCTACAAAAATGTAAATTTACTACTAAAAGAGAATGTTGGTAATATGGCTAATAGATTTTGGCATAGAAATTGGGTGGAGGTTCTCCTTCTAACACCAAGAAAACTATTGTGTTCAGAAAAATCGATTACTAGAATAAAGACTGATGGATTCGATACATAGTAGCCCTCAACCCAAGAATCCCTAGGGCCCCTAGAAAATGGAATTTAGGGCACCCTAGCTAATCCAGTATATCAACCAGTGACTTGGAGGGTTTGCAAAATAGTGTAATGAAATGAAATGCAAAAATTGATAACAGATCAAAATAATGCATAGAATATAAAAATATTCAAATATCTTGCACATGAAACACAAAACACAAAACTTTATTGAGAGAAAATAAAGAATAAGTTAGAGAAATGTGTATAAATGTTTCATGAATGGACAACAAGGGGGTTCACTTGGATGGGGGTTTAACATTCATTGAAGTTGACGTGGTCAACTTCATGATCCAAATGTCCTACCACTCTCAATTCTATTGAATTTTTGGTGCTACAATCTTAGATTTACAACATTGGAAATGGTGAGGGTTAAGAAGTTTGAAGAATCAAAACTACCCAAGTGCTTTACATTGGGAGTTGGGAATCCTAGGAGTGTAGCATTGAGCTTGAAAATTCACAAATCCTAGAAGGGGTTACAAGGCCATGAGGTCATAAGGTTTTTATGCTAGATTCAAGAGAATACAAGTGTGAAAATTTGTAAAAATTCTTAAGTGCTTGAGAATGTCCAAGTGTAGAACTATGAACAATTTATGTGCAAAAGTGTATGTATGCCAAAATTTGTTGAACCATATCAAAAAATTGATGAACCTATAAATGGTATTTAAGGTTGGCTTGTATAGGCTTTTTGGCCATGAATGGGGCTACAAAATGGCTGCCAAATTGCTGCAAATTTTTGCCTTGTTTAGGTAAGATGGGTGCCCAAATTTGTATGGTTACCATATATAGTAAGTGTCTTCCCCCCATGGTCATTCTTTTTACTATAAATAGTAACTGAGGCACACCTTCCATGTTGGAGATGAACTTTTCATGCTAAGCTCACCACCATGCTTGTTGAAGTGGTTGGGNAGGTGAGATTTATCCCTTGCAAGTGTTTCTAGCATAGAGAAATGTATATCCCCTACAAAATTTATCAAATTGCCATTTTTGGCATTCCAAAAGGTAGTTTTGACCTCTGCAAGATAAAATATAAATACTAGGTGGGTTTTTTCACTTTGGGAATGAGGCTTTGACCATTTATGAGTCATTTCTAGCTCCAAAAGTCTAAAGTATGTGAAATTTCCCACAATGGATTATAATATTTGCATTTACAGTGAAGTTTTGCCTCAAGTTTCATGGGATGAAAGTTACATGATAAAGATTGGCTATAACATGTAACTTTTTGTGGTGTTTCAAATTTAATTCTTGCAAGATCACAAGCCATCGTATGACATGGGGCCTCACCATTGATTTGTTCATCAATGCACTATGGTTTGTGTGCATGAAAACCTTGTATCCAAGCACATAGTGCCTAAACTTCTCCAAAAGCATACACCACTAACATTAGTTCTTTCTCTATTGTGGTGTAGCTTAGTTGTGCATTCATAATGCTTTAGCTCATGCAATGGATGTAGTATGTATATTTTTAATCATCCAACTACATGGCTTCCAAGGCATAGTTTGATGCATTAATCATGATGTGAAATGGTCTAGACTAATCAAGTGCTTGTAGAATTGGATTTTCTACAAGCTTCAACTTAAAGTTCTAGAATGTGTTTTTGCATTCCTTAGTCTAGATGAATAAAGCATCTTTCTTTGTTAGACCCACCAATGGTTTAATGATCTTAGAGAAATTCTCCATGGATCACCAATAGTTGCTAGTGTGGCCAAGGAATGACTAAACATCTATAATGGTTTTTGGTTGGTGGGTAATTCCTTGGATGATCCTAGTCTTTGTAGGGTCCACCTCAATCCTTACTTGTAAGATTCTATGCCCCAACACAATGCCCTCCTAGACTATCAGATGGCTCTTTTGCCAATTGAGTTGAAGGTTAGTCTCCACACACCTTTTAAGCACTTGATCAAGATAGTCCAAAGCTTGCTCAAATGTAGCGCCATAGGTAGAGAAGTCATACATGAAAACTTCCACCCTGCTACCAATTTTTTATTGAAAAATGCTAAGGACAAGGCATTGAAAGGTTTTAGGAGCATTGCAAAGACCAAAAGACATCTTTTATATGAAAAAGTTTCCTAGGGACTTCAGAATGTATTTTTGGCCTGATCTTTGGGTGCTATCTAAATTTGGTTATAGCCTCTATAACTATCCAGAAATCTGTAGAAGTGATGCCTAGAAATAGTGTCCAACACTTGGTCTACAAATGATAATAGAAAATGATATTTTTAGGTCATCATGTTCAATAGCCTAAAGTCAATATAAACCCTCCACTTATCATATTTCTTTGGCAGAATCATCAGTGGGCTAATTGACTCGCTATCCACAATGGAATAGATGAACCCTACCTTGAGGAGTTGTTCAATCTCCTACTTGATGATTTGCTTTAATTTTGGATTCAACTGCCACTATGGTTGTCTCTTTTGACTTTATGGAATGATCAATATAGATGCAATGATGGCATATCCTAATATCAATTCTAGTGAATTTGAGATATGACTAAGCAAAGGCCATTGACCACTTGTTAACCACCTTCAATAACATCTCTTTTTTAGGAGAAAAATTAACTTTGATTATCACAAGCTTGTCATTTTTTAGGAAAGCATAGTTCATGCTGACAAGTATAATTCTCAACTCTAAGGGCTCTTGTTTGAAATTTTTAGTGATTTCAAACTCTCTCCAATTGGTATCATCAGTTTCATCATCAAATAGTTGACAATGAACTCAATCCAGTTCATCCATGCCTTCAACATAGGCACTAATTAGGCTCTCAATTGGTTCCATGCAAAGTGTGCTACTTTCAAGATTAGTTGTCAGCCACTGGCTACCATCCTATTTTGTGGTTATTGCGTACAAGCAACTTTAAATCTCTACCTCATCTACATACTATCTACATGTTGTGATTGATGTAATTTTTATGGTCCATAGTTTTTACACATAGTTGCACCATGTATCACTATATGTGATGCATGGAACTCTCCTTTTCTCGATCTTTCCAAATGCATTTTCCTTGAAAATTTTTAAGGAAATGTCTCTAATGCCTAGCTATGCATCAATGGTACTTAGCCAAGCCCTTCTCATAATGATTGGGAAGTCCCCCTTGTAGTTGTCAACATGGATCACTAAGAAATTAGTAGGATAGGGACACCCATAGATTGTGGTCACAATGTCCTCCACTAGTCCCAAGGGAATAGTGATGGATTGGTCTACTAACTCAAGATAGATGTTACTCTTCTTGAGTGGAGGCAGGTTCTAGGCTTTGTACATCTCATGAAAAGTTAGATTAACACCAAAACCTAAGTCTAAAAGAGCTTTATAGGCTCATTTATAGTAATTTGCAAATAGATTAAGGGACTTCTAAGATTAGATATTTTCTTAATAAGGTAGACAACCTTTATCCAATTAGTTGTTGCATGGGTTAACATGATGGTATACACTTTGGGAGTTGTTTGGTTTGAAGGGGACTTGAATGAATTAGATGCAAAGGATGAGGGAGAAGCATGGTTATCAAATGCATGAGTTTGTGATATCTTTGTAGGATTTCTATTTTGGAAGAATGATCATTTTCTAGATCTAGTTTTCAAACCATTCAGCTAAAGAGCCGACTATAGGTTAATAGCCCTGGTAGCATTTCATTGTTGCGGTTGGGCTAGAATTTCATCCTACATTGATGGAGTAGGTGGTAATTGAGTTGAGGGTAGAGGGACATGTGTAGAAGGATGATGATGATGATAATGATATGGGGATTCCCATCTTGGAGATGGAGATTAAGCTCTCTAGTACTTATAGGGGTATTAGTGATGCTGGAATGAAGCATCATTAGAAGAGTCACATGGAGACATGATTTGCTAAACATAGTACCCATATGTATTAGGCTATTTGTAAGGGTATTTCTACCTTGGAGGTGTCATCCCCCATTATTTTGGCTATTTCCACTAATGGTACTACTCATACAGTTGTGGTGGAGCTCCACTTGGATAATAGGCTTGTTATTGGTGCAATTGCCTTGAGGATAAGGCAATATTTTGGATGCTTGCCTTCTTACCAGTCTAGAATTTAGAGTGCCCACCCCTAATTCTTACAAGTATGACACAATAGGGAAACATTCCTTAGGATGTTCATATTAGCAAATGTCACACCCACCATCATCATGTATTTTAAAGTCTACAACCTCTTCTAATATAGCAACCTTGCCCTTACCCCTTTTGTTGGCACATTTAACTTCCTTCATTCTCTTGGAATCATGATCACTACTTTGCTCTTTAGATTCCTTTGCTATTTTTAAAGTGGTTTGGAACATTTCATCCAAAGAGTCCCACATTTTATCTACCTTATCTAAAATTTTGAAGACAAATTTCTAAGATCTTTTGTTGCACCACCTCATCATGTGGTGCCTCCTCATTGTAACTAAATCAAACTTTTATTTTTCTAAATGAAGGATCTCACTTATACTCCTCTACATTTTCTCTCTTTCTTAGCTATCCTTTTTATTTAGCAACCTACTTAATTATACCTTGGATCTAATGGGCTCTAAGTGCTAATAGTCTCCCTTGGGAATAGACCGCAAGAGTTCTCATCATTTCTAAGCAAAGCCCATCTATGATATAGTGAAGCTACTTCCTTTGAGAATAATCATGGCTAGGGCATCAATGCAAAAGAGAATAGTATCTACCCATGGCTACATCCAAGGGTTCATGTATTTCTTATCTCCAACCTTGGATATACTTTTTCAAGTTGGACACTTGGTAGTACATTTGATACTTGTCAATGAATAGCTCAAGCTTTGTACTTCATCTACAAATTGATTTCAGATCCAAGGAATGGTACCAAATTTTAGATTCTTTATGAGTGTCCTTGGGAAAAACTTAAGTTTTTGCCATTCATTCTCCATGTTCTATAAGGCATAGACATTTTGAAGGGCTTGTAGATGGTTCCACGGATCTAAGTTATATCCTCCTTCAAACTTGAGGATATTGTTCAGATCTAATTTATTAATTCGACTATCTTTCACATGCTTGGTTGGAATTCTCATTGCCTCTATGATATTTAGCATGTTCCCAATAGCAAGAAAAGGCTCATCATACTCATAGCCTTTGTGATTACCATGGTGCCTATCATGTCCTCTACTATTCCTTCTCTCATTTTGGTGGACCTTCCTTGAATGCCCACACCTCTAATCTCGATTGGTTTGGTGGGCCCTATGATCGTCTTTGTTTCTATGGTCATCTCCATCATGGTCATGTCATTTGTGGCTTCATTCGGATCTAGAGGAGGAAGAAGAGGATGATGAAGGTGAAGAGGAAGGAGGAATAGCATTGTGGTGCCTACCACCTCCTCTTCGATGGTCACAACCATGATCATCATCATGATGCTTGCCCCTGTCCTTGCCATGACTCCCATCTTTGGATCCTCCATGATCATGAGATCCATTCTTTCTTGAACTAGGATTTTTTATGGTGGACTGTAAGTTTTGGTTCAAGCCCCCTTCATCAAAACCAATGGAAGAAGAGTTAGTGAAATGAGAACCCTCAAATACGAGATCCTCACTATCTTTTTGGCCTAGCAGGAATAAGGAGTTATTGAACCATTTCCCCTTCATAGCTTCATGGTGCTTCTTCTGTTGCCAATTGATTTTACATTATGCCTCAATGAGATGGTAGTCCTTAAAGTTGTGGTCCTACACAACATATTTAGCATGGAGCCCCTAGATGTCCAACCTTATAAGAGTTTGTTGAAGCATCATAGGAACTAATTAATCAGGTAGCAACACAATGTTATCCTCCATGTTCCTCCACTGCATCTGATCATCCTGATGTAGGATGAAGGTGAAGTCAGGAACATACTCATCAGGATGAGTATATACCACTTGGCATTGTTGGGGAACTAGTTGATTTGATTGTTCATTCCTTTGATTATATGTGTGCTCAAATTTTGGCAAAGAATTATCCTGTGGGAAGAAGTCATTTTGGATTAAAAAAATACCAGTGTGATTTTTATGATTATTATTGTTATTTGAATGATTTCAACTTTAAGGTTCAATCCAATAATGTTGAATAAATTTCACATAATGTTGAATAAATTTCACTAAGTCCTAGATAGCACATGTATCAAACTAGAGAATCAATGCAAAGTCATTGAAAATGGTTGGTTTTGATATGGACTAAGGATGGACTTTATCGAGTCATTTAAGCACAAAATCCACAAGGGACTTCATGTGACCACAAGATGAACTCCATTCCACCTTCTCTCTCATCCATTAATGCTTCTTGTGATTCACCTCACTATTGGTTTTCCATGTCTTGTTCAATGTCTTAGTTTGATATGTTAAAATTCTTAGGTAGATTCTTTTGTATTAGGTTCTTAATTGGTGCAACCAAGAGATATGCAATTGGATCCTCCTCATAGCAGGCTCATACCCTTTTTGCTTATGCATACCCTCAAATCTAAGGAGGTCCAAAAATCTATGCCTAAGTGTTAAACTTTGGACCTTTCTTGGAGTTTGTGCCTCTAGAAGTCAAAGCCCAATTCCAAACCTCTCCCATGTGGTCCATCATCACTTCAAGTGAGAAGTGGTACAAGGGAGAGACACATATTTTCTAGAACAATCAATAGGCCAGTTCAATCATCAAAATCAAGGACATTTCAGTGTCCTACTTGGTGAAAGAAATTTCAAAGGTCCTTGGATTACCAAAAATTAGGGCCAATCTTGCTAATATTCCAATGTAGGTAGATCCTAACAACAAGAAAGAATGGACACAACAATTCTATGGAGTATATTGTAAGGATTTTGGTGCACTTACCATGGTAAAACATGCATATTTCAAGATTGTAGCTTTTCACCTCAATCCAACTATGAGGCCAAGAAAAATCACAACTTTCTCCACTTGTGTGTGTGCCACTCTAAGTGGTAGATTCATGATAAACCTTCCATAGCTGATTTATCTTAAGATAGAGAAGAACTTAAAGGAAAACAAATGTGGAAGGAAGACACTTCCTTTTCCATGCCTCATTAGAAAACTTTGCAATAGGGGAGGCATAACCTGGTACACAAATGATGCTTTCCAACAAGCTTCAACCACCACCACTTGGGTGAAAATGATAAAGGACAAGGTACATGAAAAAGTTATTTAAGAAGAGTAGCAACCACTACCTCCACCACCCACTCACAAAATAACATTGAAGACCCACACTACCATTGAATGCATGCATAAACTTTGAGAGTAACTCTTGCAACAACAATAATAGTAGTAAGCAAGAATGAGTCATGGAGATCCATCTGTGTATAGATCAGCAATGAGCCACCTTAATGAAGTTGCTTGAGCCATAAGCTAGATAAAAGGTAGGGTGCAAATTTTCTTAATCTAAAGAATGCATATGCCTACAAGGTTAAATCCAAGTACGTGAGAGCTAACGATATCCCTCTCACAATAGCAGCAATTCCCAGAAATCTCTAAAACTCTTGCTACCTTTTTAGTGCATTTGGAGAAGGGTGAGAAGGCAAGTATCCTAGTGATGTAGCACAATGGATACATTATGGTGGCTGAAGTGGTTGCTAACAAAGTGATTGAAGTACTTAATGCACCTACAATGTCTATACTAGATATTTCTATACTCAGAGATGTGTAGACATTTATAGGAACTCTCAACCATTGATTGAATGTAGCCCAACATGGGGAATTTTTGGATCAATTAATGGAAATTGGACAACTAATTTCAAATTTCTTTGATCTTTTGAAAACCATCACTGCAACCTAGTTGGAAATGCTTGAGGAAATCAGCAATTGCATTATCTTGGAGGGGCAACTTGAAATAGCCAGATCACAAAACCAATGCTTGGCTACAAAAGTTGTCAATTTAAGAGTCCATCTAGTTGATCTCGTGCTTCTCAACCAATTAATAACACACAATGAATATTTTCAATAGTTTCAAAAAAGACTTAAAGAGGTTAAGGATGCTAAGGAGTTAGCAGTCATTAACTAGTCCTTGGTCAATGCCATAACGTATAACATCCAAAAGGACTTGATCCAGACTCATTAGAAGAATGAGGTCCTGACCATAGAAAATCATTGACTATAGAATGTTGATGCATAGAAGTAGTAAATATTAGAATTCATCCATCAACAGTAGCTTAAGCTAGCTAGTGTGAACGTAAAATTGAGAAAATTGATAGTAGAAAATAGAAACCTCTCCATGAAGGAATTCCGTGGCTTGCACGAAAAATATTTAATCAAGATTGTCACTTGGAAGAATGAGGTCCTAAAGTTTGAAAGAGTGAATAATCACTATAGGAACTAGGTACGATTGTAGAAGTAAATCAATAAAAAGCAAATCCAAATGATAAAGGAAAAAGTCAATGAGGCCCTCTAATAGCTCAAGGAAGGAGGTGACATCTAGCAGCCTATCTTTGATGGGCTAAATAGCTACAACAAGGTAGAAATTCACATGAAAGAGTTGCAAATTGAGGAGATGACTAAATACATAGAGCTTGTCAATCTTTGTTATGAAAACCTAGTGATGCTAATTGCTAGAAGGTTGTGGTCAGAGTTGGAAAAATAAGTGGCCAGCTCGTACTTATTGTACAAGGTAGAGTTCATACATCATAAAGAGACTAAGAAAAAGCTTGAGATTGTGAACGTAGAACTTAAGGTTCTCAAGGTGAAGTTCACTAATCAAAGATCAACTGTTGAGGACCTAGCAAAAAGAATGAACTATTACAAGGAGGTACAAAATGCACTTAGAATGTTTGACATTGAATGCAAACAATTCTCTGATTGGTTTGTGAATGTGAAGGAGCTATTCTCTACAATGCACTATCATTGGGATATTTCCATTTTGGCCCATATTAGTGAAGCCATGTGGACCTTCAATGATCCTTGGAGTAAGGAGGAGAAGATGAAGGCACTGTTGGACACCATTAATCTTCTACCAAAATTTGCAACTATTGTAGGACAACCACAACAACCACCTCAACCACTGCATGCACTTGAAGCAGGAGAAGGTTCTTCAAAGCCTCAATAGCCTCCATCTCCTTAGAACAATTAAACTTCATCATCTTCATGCCATTCAAGGAGTTGTGTTTATTAGTGTTGTCATGGTGTTCAATTTTTTTTCCTAAACACCAAAATTTTATAATGATTGTAAAACCATACACTTGGGCACCTAGTTTTTTTATGTTTGTTTTGTATGTCTGTAGTCAATCAATAATCCCATACCTTTTCAAACTTTGTAAAGAACTCAAGGACAAGTTTTCATTCAATTATGGAAATATGATTTGTTAGTCATTGGGCCATGTTGATGTAATCCTGTTGATGTAGAGTTTGAACTGTTGATGTGTACCCATCAATGGGACACCATATTTTGGCTTATAAATGTGTACCTAACCACCACATTTATGGCATTCCTTTCATAGTTGTAATGAAAAGCTTGCAGTTTTTCCTCTCAAAAGTTAGAATATTTTCTAAGTGCCTATAGTAGGAGTCAAAGAGTGTATAGATCTTTATTCAAGCACTATTGTACCTAAGCTCTTCAATGTGGACAAAAATAAAGATAAGTTTTTTTGATAACAGCACTTGCACTAGATTAATTATTTTACTTAAGAATTTAATGTTTAAGAAATTTACTTCAATGTTTTTAAGTAATTAAGTAATTAATTAACTAATAATGATTAAATAGTAGTAGATAAGTATGACGACTTCGAGCATACATATAATGCTTGGTAATCCCTGTAACACTTAATGATTGATAACCCAGTAGCACTATATGTGTTCAAGATTTGTATGATAAGTGGGCGTAGATGCTTCTGTTAGGATTAGATAAGTGATAAATAGTTATTAGATTAGTTAAACATTAAATTAATTTATTCTTTATTCTTTTTCTTAGGTGATTTATTTCATAAAAGAGAAAATGATAAAAATCATATACCTTAGTTACACTTAACCATACACTTGCACTTCACAAGTGGAACTAAAGTCTATGGAATTTGACTAGATCACTAAGTTAACTCTTGTGATTCATATGGTTGGACATAGGGTATACTCGCTACTCATCAAATGTAATACTCTATACCTATAGGATGCCCATATGCGCATGTTAGACTATTCTATGTGATGTTCATGATAGTCAATGTTTAGTTTGATCAACTAATTCACCATACATGAATGGTATGATAGAGTTGGTTGATCATCTGTACATGTTATGTTCTCTAATGTGACCTTATCAAGCATCCATGCTCATCTATATCTTTGTCTTAGTTATATTAATTGTGAAAATAGTAGGTTTCTCATCCATGCATGTTCATGCATGAGTGTTATTTTAATCATGATATGACATGTAATAATCTATCCCTATAGTATTCTCATGTCAATATTGATTTAGATGTAATACTTTATGCTTATAAAATTCCTATCCATGCATGTTAAACTAATCTATGTGAGGTTCATGATAGTTCATGCTTAGTTCAATCAACTAGTTCACCATGCATGAACAGGAGGATAGGGTAGGTTTCTTGTCCATGCATGTTATGTTCTTTGATGTAACCTTATCAAATGTTCATACTTATCTATATCTCATGCCTAGTTATATCAACTGTGGAAATAGTAGGTTGCTCATCCATGCATGTTCATGTATGAATGTTATTTCAGTCATGTTATGGCATGTAATAATCTATCCCTATGGTATTCCTATGTGAGTCTTGATATTATATATAATACTCTATACCTATAGAATTCTTGTCCATTTATGTTAGAATATTCTATGTGAGGTTCATGATAGTTCATGCTTAGTTTGATCAACCAATTTACCACACATAAATGATATGATAGAGTAGTTTTCTCATTCATGTATGTTCATGTATGAATGCTCTATGAGTCATGCCTTTTTATGTTATGTCTTCTAATGTGATCTTATTGATCATTCATGCTTATCTATATCTTTTGCCTAGTTTGATTAATAGTGGAAATAGTAGGTTTCTTATTCATGCATGTTCATGTATGAGTCTTGTTTGAGTCATGTTGACACATATAATATACTATCTGTTGGCACATTTTGGCCATTTCATGGAACAGGTGGACTATCTTATCAAAAATTGGAACACCTTGGTGTTGGTACATGATAAAAATATGAAAATGCATAGGGTAAAACTAGAGAAGAGTGCTCATCAAAATCAAATGTAGATGATGAACATGATGCTAGCAATTAAGAAGAGTGGGTAAACAGTGAATCAAAATAAGAGAAGTGATATAGATGATGCATCGCTGATGCGGAAGCAAGTGCTATAGCTCTTTAAAAAAAACTGGTTCCATATGGGTTGAAAGATTTTTAAAAGAGTGTTTCAAGTGAGGATGCTGAAGATAATAAAGCATCCAAAAATTTGTTCAATAAAGTTATGTGAGTAGCCATATCTATACAATTTTTTATTCTTGAAAATGAAAATTCAAGAGATATTATAAGGATACCATGATTATAAAGAATGGTTATAAATAACAATGGTTTGGAAGACCACTTTTACGAGTGAAAAAATCGCCAGCCCCGTGGTGCTTATCGCAGCGTAGCCGAGCACTAGGAAAACCACCATCGCCATGGGCATGGCCAAGTCCCTGGGCAATGAAACCCCCTTTTCCATGAGGGTCGGCAGTGAGAGATGAGAAAAATCAAAACCCTCATCCACACATATCATACACAGAAATAGAGTTGCGTTTCGTTGAAACCCCAGTCTCATTACCAAATTTTCTTGCTCCCATTGATAATATCAAGGAATCTCCATCAAATTAAACTACCCCATTCTCTAGCATATCACATGCCTGTTATGATCACACAACACTTGGGGGGGACTACTAAACAACACTAGAGCACACACTTGGGGGGGACTACTAGCTCACACTTGGGATCACTCACTTTGGCTCTTGGAAGAGCATTTGTAAAGAAGAAATCGTGAAAGATTGCTTGTAAGATGACTAGCTAAAGAAAAGATTTCAGCCTCTTTTTCATAGTCCTGTGAGTTATGTTTTATTTTTATTTTGTTTAAATTGTTTAGCTAGTGGTTTAGATAGTATCATCCTTGGCAAGTAATTTTTGGATTTTTAGATTGCTCTTATTGTTCTTGTTGCATAATTGAAAATTTCTATTAAAATTTTTCCATAGAAGCGCTTGTGTTTGAAATCCTTAAGAGAATTTTAGTAGTGAATTTGATTATTGCGCAACGTATAAGAACTACTATTGGGATTGTTGTAAGAGAGCCTCTGCTTGTAGTCATGCCATTGAATGATTCAATAGTCAAGAGGGTTCAAAAAATATTTGGTATTTTGATGGGACCAGAATAGCTTCTTTTATCTTTAAAGTGAATCTCCGTGGTATTTTAATCAAAAATTGTCAAGTCTTTTGAAGGTTTTGTTGAATGCAATTGTTGACATCCATTATCTAGTCAAAATGGAGTCTCGTACGTGATAGTTTACGCAGCAATTTTTTGGTAGCATAGTAGGATTGTCTTGAAGAAATTGCTTATTTGAGCCTTGAAAGTTTGAACAATTTGTAGTTATTGAATTTGGGATAGCCTTACTGTGAAGTGTTTACTCGTATCATTTTACCTTGTTTAAACATTTGAGGTCTTAACACAAATCTNCATTAAATACTAAGTCTATTTGGAGGTATTTGGGCCTTGGTATTGCCAGAGACCAGCAAGCACCTAAATCCTGTTTAAGGACACTCGTTGGTGGTCACGTCCCAAACGGTCGCCAACACTATCCCTATGATATTCCTATCTAAGTCCTCATATGAGATGTAACACTCTATACCTATAGGATGCTTGTTTTGATATGAGATGTAATACTCTATACCTATAGGATTTCCATCTGTGCATGTTAATCTCTTCTATGTGAGGCTTATGATAGTCCATGATTAGTATAATAAAGTAGTTTACCACACATGAATGGTATGATAGAGTAGCTTGCTCATCATGTGTTCATGCATGTATGGTTTGCAAGTTGTTCCCGTTCATGTTATGTTCTCCAATATGACCTTATCAATCATTCATTCTTGAATGAGTATTTAGTAGATCAAATACCAAATTGCATAATGCTTAAACTTAGTATATGTTATGACATGAACTAAGTATTTTTCATATATTGAGGTTTCTCAAATTAGAAGCATTATATATTTTACAATAATATATTCCTTACGACCTTATATATGCTATCTCATTTCTATCGTTTATGTTAACATGCTTTCTTGGAGTGGATATTACAACAATAGTTACATTTTATCTTTTCATTTTTATACTTTCATCACATGAATTTATTATGTATACATAACTTAGGTTGCTCAATTATGCACATTGAAAATCATTTTTTTCTCAATGATAATGTTTGAACATCCATCTCATCACATAATCATTTTATTTTATTTTCTAATGGTTTTCCTAATCATGCATGTTATGATATACTTATGTTGGACCATATCAATTGTGGGTTGTCATAGCGTCCATTTTTTCAAGATACTTGATCATTTATATTATGAAATATTTTTTAAATAATGTACTTATTTCAACTTCCATCTCATCGCATAACCATTTTTCTTTATTTCCTAATGGGTTGCTCAATCATGCATGTTATGATATGGGTGATGATGTTGAAATAGTTTGATTTTCTTTGTTAGAGGATCATATTGGAAAAATTGTAAAGAATGTAAATACTAAAATGAATCCAACTAAATCATGGTACTTGTTAGCAATGAAACTAGAGGGATGACATAAGGATGCATATAATTTTATAAAACATATGGACAATCATTCATACAAGGATTAGGGAATTATGATGATGGTAATTGTTGAAAACAATGAAATAATTTATATTTAGTTAGAAATACTACATAGTGGATAGTTTATTCTTAGAACTATGGACATACAGAGAACAAAGTCAAGTGTCTTCATGAGAAAATAAGGCATAGACAAGATTGACTCAAACTTTTCTGAGTAAGAGGTTGTTTCCTATGTCAAAATATTCCTATAGTAGAGTAGGGTTATGAAAACATCATTGGTTGTATTATAGATGCATAATCATAGAGCTAGAGAGGGAAACTCTAGTAGATTATAGAAAAGCTAGCTCTAGATCTATTGTTAAATTATATTTACATTATTAACAAGGACCTATGATAAGTCATATTTGTAGATCTTGTATAAATCTCATTAGCAACCAACAATTTTTCTTAAGATTTGGAGTTTATTTGGGAGATCAAAGCTATAGAAGAATCCTTTCTACAATGCTACCAATTTTTGGTAGGGTAAATTTGGTTTTTAACTCTTGTTAATGGGTTTTGATAAATTTTAATTTTAGGCCCATATATCTTTTTTTGATTTTTTTTGTTTAAAACCTATTTGTTAAATTTTCTAAATTCTTATATTTGAATATTTTATTATTTATTTTTGCAATTTTATTAATTTCAAAAATTTATTTTCATGCATGGAATGTTAGTTATTTTTTGACTAAGTTTGACTACATTTTAACTACTTTTGACCATGTTTTATCTTTATGAAAATTCTATTGAAATTTCACCTATAGAATTATAGTTTCAAGCTTTTCTTCTTTTTTGGTTCATGGATTAAAAGATAATGTTAACCATCATTCTGACATGAATCCCAAGAAAAATTTCATAGTTCATTGAAACCTATTTTTGAGGTTGTAACATAGGTCATGGTGGATGATGTCAACATTTTTGGACACATGATGAAAAATTCAGTAACTTTTTGTAAAGTGATGTCTAGCCTCCAGGTATCTAAGAAAATAGTGAAAACATAGCTTTTAGAACTTGAAATGTCTCAAAATCTAAAAATAGTCACTAATGATATTCTAACATTTTTAGTGGCTTAGAGGCCTTTAGAAGCTTAAATTACTTTATAGGCATTTTTCTACATTGTTAGACATTCATTTGAACTCACCTTTTAATCTTACCTTAGTTTTACCTTTAGAACATTGACAATTTGATTCTTGATCTTTGAACTCTTTTTTTTTTCCATATAAATGTTTGGATATGTCTTCCCACCACCTAGGAATTTGTTTGTTTATTGAATTTTATATTTGATTATTTAACATTAATTACAGTAATAATATATGGTGACTATGCATGAAGCATATCATAGTATTAGGCCAAATACTTATGTGTGAAGCATATCATAGTGAGCATCATCTATCTATAATGACTATAGTTGAAGAATATCACAGTGGTGATTTGAGTACTTATGCAGTTAGCATATCTAAATAAGTAAAAATTTGTTTAGTAGATTTATTTTATGGGTTAATGGATTGTGGTGGAATTTTTAGTTTTTTTAATTATTTATCAAATTTTTATTATCATTATTATTTGTTCTCTCTTTAGTTTTTATTTGTATTTGTTTGACTAACATTTGTTGGCAACTATCTCATGTACATGACTACCTAGCTACCTGATACCTCCAACAAAATTCATAAAGTATTTTGACAGTTGATTATCTTAAGTATTAGAATTAATTCCCTTGGTAGCTATCTTAGTTGTGATGTGAGGGATTTAGAGGAGGTAGTTGATTAAATTTCTATGTTAGTTCTAGACTACTTTTACTATTATTAAGTCATGATTCTATGTTGTAATGTTTAGCTATGATTGGTAAATTTACTATCTTATATATGAATGTTTATTGTTCTTTGTTTTTCCATGGTGTAGGTTAACTTTATTTTGATCTTTAATTACATTACATTAATTACTATGTAGCTATTAGAATTTGACTAATATTTATTCAACATTAGAGCCCAATGCTATTTTTAATGTATTAGAAATTTCAACATTATATTTATATGTAATTCTATATTTTATTTCCACTATAAATTTCTAACATTGTTATTATAATTTTTGGCTTGGACAATAGGGTATGTCATATTCTTCTTAGTGTAAAGTTAGGTTTTGTTTACATGGGGCTACTATCACTATATTTTTTATAGCATTTTACTTTTTACAGTGTTTTTCTTGCCCCTATGTGCATACTTCATGGATGTATACTAATTTTTTATTTAAATTTTCTTTTCATTCATTTAATTTTTATTAAGAGGAATTTTATTTTCCCACATTTTTACATTTTTGTCTAAATCATGGTTAGTGGGTGCTATACTAATGTATAATATTTTCACATGCATTATAATGATGGGAATGGCTCAGATGCTATAGGAGATATTCTATCATATGATTGATGTTATGTTCTTATAAGCTCATTTTTTATTATGTTATAAATGAGTGAGATGTTGTTTGTAAGTGTATGAGGATGGGATGATGAGCTATTGGGGCATGTGAGTTTTGGTCTTTGATGTCATTAGACAAACATTATTTACTTTTATGTGCTAGTTTCTTCTATGTCATTTCCTTTTACTATTTATGCCTTATATGCTTTCTAGTAAATTATCTAAACTATTTTTTAAGTTATCTCTCATATTTATTATAATGTACATATTTTATATGTTGGATTGTATAACTACTAAATTTCATACTTTTCTCCTTTACTCTAATTAATTATGAGTATAGTTTTGAACATAACCAAAATAGAAAGAGATTGAGAATATTAATTTTAGTATATATTTTAAAACTTGAAAAATGATAATTTCTTAATTGTATCTTTATTTGACCATTTTTTTAGGTGGCAAAAGAGTATATGTCTTTATAATGAAAGGCATATTTGGGAGTTATTTTTATGTTGTAACTTTCAAAAGCAATTTAAAAAGATGTCTTGTTAAATTTCAACATAGTATTAGTCAAAAGCACTTTACAAAGTTTTGTAATACATTAAGATCTTTGAAAAAAATAATTTTGTAATCAACAATATTCTTTTCTTTAGATAAATTTATTTTATAACTTGGTATTCTTTGACCTTTTGATCATAATGATTTGTTCCTTAATTATGAACAAATGTACTTTTCTTCTTTCTTTTTTATTAAAAATAATACATATTGACTTGGTACTAGCAAAACCTTTAACATGACAAGGGATTACAACTCATTATAATCTACACAACACTTCGTTATGATTTGTAATGCAACATTCTAACTAACTCAAAATTTGTTACAATTTGTAAGAATGATTAACCTTACAAATCCTAAGATATTCTTCTTACTTAACTGATCTAACTTAACAACTATCACTTATGAATCAAGATAATATATGAATTACTATCAAACACTCTTCCTTAAGTCATACTTTTTTTTCTTGAATTCCTCATGCTCTATGTGAGCAATGTGAAGTGATAGAAATATGATAGAGATGTTGAAGGGCATCTTCTCCAAGCACAATATCAAATTCCTTTTGTAGTCTCTATAGTCTCATATTCACTTTAGATTGTAAGGTAAGGATATCAGTAAATGATACTTTTGGAAAATATCAAATGATTGTTTAACAAGAGATTTTCTAAAGCCATCAGATTACTAGGATTTGCTAGTTATATACTGGACATGCATATATTTCTTCACATATTTCTCTCTTACGAAGTGAATGTTTGTTTTCATATGTTTACTTTTCTCATGATAGACTAGATTCTAAACAATTTTGATTACTACTTGATTATTTTAATGAATCATGATAGGTTTCAAAAGATCAATACAAATCTTTGTGAGGACTTTTTCTATCCATATTACATCTTGAATGGTTTCTTGTAATGCGTAGTATTTAGCTTTTATGAATAAGAGAGATATAACTCTTTGTTTACTACTCTTTGAACTTATAGGATGTCATAAACTTGAATTATAAATCATGTATTGGAATGTCTATCAATCATATCATCATCATAGTATATATCTATATATACTTCATGACTTTTGATGATGATGCTTTAAAGACTAGACCATGAGTCAATGTGCCTTTAATGTATCTTAGCATTATGAATGCTACTTGAATTTTATGATAATTTGGTCTTTGTAACACCATGACTAGTTGATTTATTACATATTAAATTTTCAATCTCATGTTCATAAGATACATAAGAGCTTTAGTGACTTATCAATATTGAGTGGGGTTAATACTTTCTCATGCAATACTATCTTAAATCTAAGGATCACTAGAATATTAGACTCTTTGCATTCAACCATACTATATTTTTCCAATAGATTAGTTGTATACTCATTTAGGCTAATGTTATATCCTCTAACTTTTGTCTTAATTCCATTCCCAAGTAATAATATGCAAAACCAAGATTTGAGCTATTAGATCATAAGGACAATTAATGCTTGGATTTTTCTATGACATGGACCTCCATTGTTGCTAGTAATGTGTTGTGAACATGAAAGAATAGAAGCATTAGAATCTTTTATTCCTTCTTAAATATATAATATTACTATCGTTTTAAGAATTAATAAAATAATAATTAATCAAGAACTAATCAATCTATTGGTACCATAATCTTGGTGAATGTTTTAGTCCATAAATAACCTTTCATAATTTGCATACAAGCTTTTCATCTTTTATAAATCCTTCAGGTTGCTCCATATAAATTTCTTCTTGTAAATCTTCATAAAATAAGGACAATTTAACATCAACTTGATGAATTTTCCATTTTATCTTAGTATTCAAGGAGGTGACTATCCTAAAGGTTATATTTTCTCATAATCAATTCCTTTAATTTTTGAAAATTCTTTGGCTACCGATCAAGCTTTATATTTATCTAGTCTTTTATCATCTTTTAATTTGGTCATAATGATCTAGTGATTCTTAAGGGGTTTTCTCTATTTTGAATAGGGTACAGATTCACATACTCCTCTCTTTTGAGTTAAAAAAGTTGGATAATGTTTTTGAGCATTATATACACATTGGTGGCCGAATAATGTTGTTGCAGTGAACAAATTTTGAAACCCTAGAAACACTCCTGATGCTGTTGCAGCCATTGTGGGCCTGAACCCACCTATCGCTGCCATTGCCCTATGTGCCCTGTGTAGGCTGAAGTTGCCCTGGGCGCAGTAGCTGGGCTCTACCTGCGTGCTACCGCTAGTGGTAGTCTACGTGTTGCCACTGAAATTACTTGTGTGTGCGCTACCACCGCTAGAGAATCCAACCTGAGCATCCCCATCCTCCCAAGTGTTCTTGCCACAGTTGCCATGGTTTTTGAAAGGATCATTTCCAATTACCAATATTCAAAAAACCTAATTTAGTGTAGGATCCACGCGTTCAGGTTTTGGTTTTTTGGCAGGGCCACGGTGGCTATGGTGTGCCCATGTGGCATAGTTCCACGCTACATTTTTCATTCTAGTTTTTTTCGAAACAAAAAGACACAGTGTCTAGGAAGGAAACAATAGACAACCCCAGATCTAGGTAGATTTGACTGCAGTGCTTGCCATTTTGTCTACCGTTGATCTTTAACTCAGGATTCTGGTGCTTTACGGCCAGATTACCAATGTTGAGCCTATTCAAATGGACGTGGAGCTTCTTTCATGCAAGGGTATGGATGAATCCTCAATGGCTACTACTTATTCACTTTGGGGAAGTTCTCCTAACTTAGAATCTTTGGATTTTCTTATACCTGATGATATCATTGAATCTATTTCTCAAGATTTTTCTGCACGCTTTATTTTTTTCAAATAGTGGGTTTTCTACCTAGATCATTAAGTATCAATTTGCATGTTAAAAATATTTTACAATCCCACAGGATACAGGTCCTACACGCTCGATACTATGCTCATAATTTTGTCCTTGCTAAACTTTTTGAGGCTTCTCACATCAAGAAAGCTCTCTCTCTTCGGATTTTTCCTACTCGTAATGCTACACTTATCGCCTGGGCCTGGAAATTTGATTTTTACTCAAAAGGTAGACTATTTTTCTCTTCCCAACTCTTGTAGCTACTACCATTGTGCAGAGCATCACATTTCTACTTGTCCCTTTCTAGTTAAGAAAAAATCCCAAAGCAATCCTCCCAAATCTAGTCCTGTAGTCACTCCTTAACCTAACCCACCACTTGCTCCCATTAAGTTTGGTTCTACTTCTAACAATGCTCCACACCTTTCTTCCTTGTCTGCTCCCTATAAGGCAAGAGTCTTCCAATCCCATTCTCTCATCAAGGCCAGGTCCAAGGCACCAATCATCCAATCACAATCAATCAAAGATTCACTTTTACATGATGAGTTTGTAATGGTAGGGGGAAGGAAAAGGGACAAAGGATCTAAAATCACTACTCCCCCTTCCTCTCCTTCGCTCAAAACTAACCCAGCTTTAACTATTAATACAAGAAACTCCTTTACCATTCTTTCCACTACTATGATGACCGACATTCCTAACCCAGATCCCTCTACTGCCTTGTCACTCATAACATCTAGAGCTTCTCCATGAACCTTCTTTCTTGGAATGTCCAAGGCCTAACTAACAGGTTTCATTGCAAAAGAGCCAGAAACTTCCTCTCTAGTCTAAATCTCACTTTGGATTTCCTCCTTCAAGAAATTAAGATCTCAGCTGACCAATTATCTCTTTGAACCCATTGGTTTCTCCCTCAGACTTCTGTGCTCGCTACTTCTCATGAGTGTGGCAAAGGTGGAGCAGCGATTCTTTTTCCAGCCTATTGAAAAGACAAACTCCTACAGCATGGGTCCAATTTAGGTCATAGAGTGGCCTAGGCTATTTTCTCCTCCTCACATGGTCCCTTTGGAGTTTTTTCTATTTATTCTCCCAATGACTCTACCGAACGGGCCCGATTGTGGCATGAACTCACTCATAGCCTCCCTTCTATTCCTTGGCTTTTTGGTGGTGATTTTAACATGATGGAATTCTCTCATGATAAGCTTGGGGGTGTTTTCTCTCAACTTTCTCATCATGAATATCAAGCCTAGTCAAATTTTAAGAAACGTTTTTATCTTTCAAACAACATCGCAGACACTGCTAGTGGCTCTCTAAATAGCTTCACTTGGAACAATCTTCGTAAGGGACAGGATCACATTTATAGTCAATTAGATAGATATTATTTTTCCACTCTTTTTTTTTGACATACCTTTCTACTACTAAAGTCCACCAACATGAAACCTTATCAGATCATTTCCCCATTACTTTATCTATGAAGATCCATAATGACCACCAACGACGGAATTATCATCTCTTTAGGCTACATAGTCAATGTTTCTCTTCTCCTCCTGCCCAACAACTTCTTTATAGCCTTTGGAATGCTGAACCTAGACCCTTAGGTCAAAAGGGTTGGATCCACTAGTAGAGTTAGGAATCTCACCCATCATTTTGATAAGGAAGTTGCCTCTCGTTCTTGACAAGAGTACACCAACATATGCTCTACCATTGACCACCTTACGACCAAACTAACTGATGATCCCTTCAATAGTCACCTATAAGGGGAGCTTGCCAGAGCCTGTATAGCCTTTCAACATTGGGAACTATATAAGGAACAATGTTCCTTGATTAAAAGCTGACTCACTTGGCTAAACATTCAAGATGAGCACTGTAAGGAATTCTATAAGTGCCTTAATCGGTCCTCCCCTTTGCGCTCTTTAGATAAACTCTCCATAAATGGATCCATTATCACTGACCAAAATAGTCTTCTCTCTTATCTTAAGGAACACTTTGAGTCCTTATTCACCACTACTCCTATGGATCCCGCATCCTTCATGGATGCCACTCTAAATTATCCTAGATTGGTTAATTCTTCTATGCTAATAATTTTAGAAGATGATATTACTCTAGCTGAGCTTTGACAGGCTTGCTTTAACCTAAGTCCTGCAAAATCCCCTGGTTATGATGGTTTTCTACTCAAATTTTTCCAAAAGCATTGGGATTTGGTAGGTTTTGACCTCTTCCATGTTATCAAAGGGGCTACACTTACTGGTTCTTTGGGGCCAATCTTAAACTAAGGGATTATTTGTCTTCTCCCTAAATCGGGAGATCCTACTTGTATCTCCAATTGCCAGCCTATCACCTTACTTAATGTGGTTTACACACTTTGGGCTAAATGTTTGGCTTTGTGATTAAAGAAAATCCTTGATCTTATTATTTATCCCTAGCAAATTGACTTTGTCCCAGGAAGATACATATTAAATAACGTGGTGGCTGCTTGGGAAGGTCTTAAGTGGGCTGAGTAAAAGGGTCAAGATATCCTCCTAATGAAGCTTGACTACACTAAAGCCTATGATAATATTAAGTGGGACTGCATTATCCAAACCATGACTAAATTGGGTTTTGGCCCTAAGTTCATTCATATGGTAGAATTCTTATTCTCAGATTCTACTGCACGAATCGTGACTACCTTCGGCATCACTTCTCCCTTTCCTATTCATAGGTCTTTTAGGAAAGGCTTCCCACTTACTCCTTACCTCTTCATCATTGTTGCTGATTTTCTCTATCATCAAATCAACTTGGATATTCAAAATAATTTTTTATCTGGGGTTCATCTATCTTCTCCTCAACATCACCTCCTCAATATGCATTTCGTTGATGACTCCTTTTTCCTTATTCAAAACAATGTTGTTAATGTGCAGTGTCTCTTGTCTCGAGTGGAGCAATATTGATCCCTCTCTGGATCTGTTACAAATTGGTGTAAATCTTTATTTTATAGCTTCACCAATAACTATAGCCATTTTCCCAATTATAGTTGGATGCATACTCAAGATCATGAAATCATTAAGCTTTTGGGAATCCCTTTTCGCTTTAGAGGCCCAACTTCAGAGCTCTAGGACCAAGTACTTTCTCGAATTGAAAGGAAAATCGAAAAATGGAAAACCAAACCCCTCACCCTCACTAGTAAGTATATCATATGTAAGTATATTTGTGCTTCTACCCATGTTTATTATTCGTCATGTTGGGCCCCTTCCCATGCTTCTTATCAAAAGCTTGAATGATTATTTCAAGACTTCATGTGGTCGTCTAAAGACTTCCAAAAAGGCTTTCATCATGTTGCTTGGAATATAGTAACTCTTCCTATGAACAAAGGTGGATTGGGCCTTTTGAACTCCTTTAAGAAAGGTCTGCCCCTTATTACTAAGTGGTTGGTTCAGCACCTGGATGCCCCCAACATTATTGGGAATGTTCTTCAGTTAAGGCTTCGACAAGCATTCCCTAAGAACAAGTCCATCTGGAAGGGTATCCACCCTATTAATTGGATCTTTTCCCCTCATGAAATTATCATTCTGGAACACATGTTTTCAAAAGCATTTGGAAGGCTTGGCAGGTCTTACATTCTCATGTGAATTGGAATAATGTTCATATCAATCCTACTCTTCTTTCTAAGATTTTCCCTTGCTAGCTACCTCTATCACTTGCTCCTCTAGCCACCTCAAATGCTAGGATAGCCACCATTTGGTTTCAAAAGGGAGTTTTTTCCCTTAGTTTTCTTTGTCTCACCAATCAGTGGATTACTTGGGATATGTTTGAAAACTTATATGGGGCTTCCAGAACTATGCACCATTGCCTTGATAGACTTTATCACTTCATTCATCAATACTTTCATTTGAATGCTTCAGTTTCTAGTCTCTTCCATGGTCTTCAGTGGATTAATGGACTGAGCCTTCTACCCTATAAACCACATGTGCCCTTTCAGTTGTTGCATGACTCCTCTATGATTGTTAATTGCTGCAATAGATCCTGGCACAAAGATGAGTCTGAACAGTTTTGGCTCTCCCTCTTCTCATGAGTTTGGAGCCTCCTGACTCTTCCAAAAATTAAACATTTTCTTTGGTGCCTCCTTCATCAAGGCCTACCTATCAGCAAACATCGTGAATACCTTGGGATTCCAAACCCTAATTTCCCTCTCTATCGAGGCCCTGATGATTTTGTCCATGTTTTTTGGCATTGCCCTTTCACTCATTCTTCATGGAAGTAGGTTTCTAAATTTTTCCCTTTGTGCAAGTTTTCCCATGAGGATATCTTGTTTGGCTTTCTAGCCATCCCCTCTACTAATCTTCAGTTTCTTTGGGAAGTTATTAGGCTCCTCGTTCTTTACTATATATGGAAGCGCAAATGCACTATTCTTTTCTAGAATATTGATTCGTCTAACTCTAACCATTTAACTATTATGGAAAAATCTCAAATTCTTTGCCTTGTGCATTTCCAAATTATATCTCACACTTCTAAGTTAAATTTGGATACTAATCAGTTATTTTATTGTTTGCAACCTTGGAGCAGATATACCAATTCGTGCACTCTTCCTCATCTCGATCTGCTACATCGGAGTGTCTCATAATAATTTTGAGCATTTTTAGCTCTCTATTGTTCCCTTGGTCTTATTAACTTGTAGTTCTTATTCATTCCTAGCATGAGGTTTCTCTTTGGAATGTACTCCCACACCTTGTGAAGGATTATGTATCAAGATGTTTTCCTTCATCATCTGCATTTGACATTGTTCTTCTCCCTATTTAATCGTCAATATGTTCAGATGTTGATCATGTACTTAATCTCATTTAATTAATAAAATTCTCTTTTTGGGGTCNCCCCCCCCCCCCCCCCCCCCCCCCCCAACATATTCCTCTCTTTTCCATCATTTTAATTTCAGCCTCCATTACTAAAACACCTCAAGGAAATTTCATGTTTCAAATAGAGAAGCTTGGTAGCTAGATTTTTTGTAATTTTGATGGAATTCAAGGGCAAAAATAATTTCCTCATTTTCCCTTCAAAAAATATTATCTCATGACCTTGTGTTGGAAAAATTTTAGGCCATTTTTAATATGTAAAATGAAATTCATGGCCCACAAGCTATGAATTTTATTATGCCAACATATGAGAGCTAAAAAGTCAAAAAGCTAGTGGCTTATACACTGCACTTTTGGGCCATGAAAATAGCAAAAATTTCTAGTATTCCAAGGGAAAAAATCTAAAAATGGTTGTGCCTCATACGTTATACTTTTGAACCATGAAAATCACCAAAACATTGGTATTCCAAGGAAAAATAGTCAAAAACGCTGGTAGCCCATATGCTACAATTTTGGGTAATGAAAATGGCCTAAATACACTATGTAACTATCCAAAATACATGTGGAAGTGTAACCAATGTAGTAATAGCAAATTTTAGGCCTATATAAGCTAGATTGAACACCATTTTTTGGATCTTTTGACACATATTTTTTGTAAAAGAAACAATTCCTTGGCAAAAAGACATCTATTTTTAGCAAAGAGTAGAGAAGTAATTGCAAATTTTGTAGTTCTTTTTAGTGTAGATGACTCAGAGTCAAAGGAACCTATAAAAACATTTATTGTAGAACAAATCAATCAAGAGATAAGTGTAGATTCAAGTGTAGAACACACCTTGCATCCTACACTTGATTTTAAAGATATTTTTTGTACTCTCAAGCTTTTTGAAAGCCTCAATCTCTACCTTTCTAAACCTCTATTTTACAACAAACTTTACAACATTAAATACAAATATTTTTAGTTGTTTTGTTTGTCATATTTTTACACATTTCATACATCTTCCATTCTATTCTCAAGTCCAATGCTATATCATCTTTTCATACATTGTAGTTTGTTTTCATTTTATCTTTCTTGGAAATAGATTTAAGTCCTTAGATGATCGATAAGACCACCTAAGGCACCATAGATACTTTAGAGGCCCATAAATCCTAAGTTTAAAAGTATGTGTATGGATTATTTTGATTTGTCAATGTCAATTTTTTCCATTATTATAGTTTCCTCTTTTTAGTATTCCATTGTAAGGGCTTGAGGAAATATCTTTAGAATTTCTTTATTGGGTATCATAATGTTGGAAATAATATCATTACAATGCACTTCATGATACTAACTTATTATTAGTCTTAGCTCAATAATATCTAAGTTTTTCCATTCTCAAGTACCTTTCATCATTTGATCCCATTCTTTAAAACTCATAGGTATTTCTTCATTATTATTATCTTCATTTTCTTGAGAATCAAGATTTTCAAAAGTTTGATTGACTTGTTTATCCTCATCATGAAGTTTATGTGAGCTTGCTATAGGGATATGATCATTATCATAATCATTGTCATCATCATGATCATTATTCATAGGACTCTCATGAATCAATTTATCTTCATTAAATACCACATCTCTTATAATTATCAATTTTCTTCCTGTGGGTTCTAAATCTAATAATCTTTTATATGGAGTTAATATCTTATGAAATATCCTTATTTTTATTTTAGACTTGATTTGGTTTAAGGTATGATATGATAGTATACTTTTCAGCCAAAGACTCATAAATGTCCCAAGTTGGGCTTTCAACCATTCCATACTATATTTGAACAGTCAAAATGAAAATAGAAAGTAGGACCTTTATTAATAATATTAATTGCAATTCATATTGCTTCTTCCCAGAAGGTATTGATGAGTGGTGAGGTACCCCTACACTCAACCATATGAAATGAGCGTAGCACGCACGATCCGGTCGAACTTTGTAGACTAAATGCCTAAATGCCCCATGGAACACTTGGGGTTAATCATTCGTTGTCTTCCTAGACTTACTTGTTGTTGTCATGGTGTATGGTTAAGTAAGTCTGAGGTATATGATTTTTTTGGTCTTTTCTGGTTTATCTCCTATGCTAAGGGGTGAAGGGTTGAGAGAACTAACTACTCT